>JAAAKE020089788.1:0-21092 GCA_010014785.2 Anisolabis maritima | reverse complement strand
TCTATGATGACCTAAGTTTATTATCATATACCCAATTTTTTTTTTTTTTTTTAATAAATCCGTTCCCGCTCATTGGATTGTTATGAAAATTGGAGGCTGAAAACAAACATCTTAATTATTATCACCGAATTTCAAAAGATCAACCTTAACGGTTGATGAGAAAATGTAGTGCGTGATAAATATTCGGGTCCTTTATTTTACCGCCTCCTGAAGACAGATTCGTTTCAAATGTTAATATCTTTTTAGGCACTCGTAAGGCTTGTTAAGTTTCATCTTTTTCCGATGAAAGGTTCCAGAGATATAAGCCAAAATAAAAGCAAAACATAAATTAAGATTTTTTTTTTAAATTTTTGGGGTCCTTTTGATTTAAAGAAATTTTTAAAAAATTGGGGCGTTAAATTTTTTATGAACATAATACTCTTTACTATTATTAATATATATATAATCACGCAGGAAAGTAAAATAATTAAGGAAGTAATGAGCCCCTGTCCTTTGGAGTAAAGGTTTCGCTTCACGCTCCAAAGGGCCACTTCCAGGCGTAGGCGATAAAATTCTCTTGGCTACCAGTTAATTAAATAAATATGGACGGGATCTAAATGATAAGTAAAAGACTTAATAAAAAAGAGAAATGAAAATTAGATCTGATCTTCAAAGAAAAGGGCCATTCATTTAAATGGAAGTTAAAGTACTCAAAAAGGAAAGGAAGGACTAAAAGAAGCTACCAAACTCATCTTTTCAATGCCTTAGGGTGCCACAA
The DNA here is from genome assembly GCA_010014785.2 of Anisolabis maritima. NCBI lineage: Eukaryota > Metazoa > Arthropoda > Insecta > Dermaptera > Anisolabididae > Anisolabis > Anisolabis maritima. The sequence continues at coordinate 20,335 of JAAAKE020089788.1, read as the reverse complement.
TTAAAAACAAAAGAACAATCTAAGAGAGAAACGGTGACTTGTCAGATAAAGTATGATGTTTATTTGTTAATAACAAAAAGGGCAGAATAGTGAACCCAGATATACCAAAACTATTTTGTGCGCCGAGGCCTAATGTCGAAAAAGGTAATTTTTAGGATCCAGAATGAATGGTTTGTTTATTTTTCAATTTTTCCCTGATGAGGTCTTTGACCGTCTATTTAAAGAACTAGAGTTTAACTTGAATTTGTTCTTAAATTCCTATCATTACTAAAATTTTATACATGAATGAAATAATAAAATTAAACCACACATGCAAAGAAGACAAAAAATTTTAAATACAGCCCAGGAAGTGGACAGGCTGAAATTTTATAAAAATAGGAGCAAAGTGTAGCAAATATGGAGAACAAATGCCAATCTTGGCTAGGGTAGGCTTGCCATGTTAAGTCTCAAAAACTTTCGGGTTTAACGGCGTTTTTTTGATTCCTATTAATATTTGGCGTGGTGATTTTTATTTTTGTTCCTAAAAAGTATATTTCTTATACAATCAGTATTGTTATCACTGCCACCAGTTTTTAATTTTGAGTTCTGAGATTGTTTTGTTTTTGTTCTTAATAAACGTATTAAATATAATAATTATTTCAATGTTTGCTTGCTTAAATACCGCTTTCCCGTAACATCTCCCCGAGTCCTCGCTTCTCGTTCCAAGGGTTTTGAGCGACAAAAATTTATTCAATTTATATTGGCTACCAAATAATTTAAATAAATATGGACGGAATCTAAACCTCCGCCGAAAGACTTTAAAATAAAATTAAAAAAAAAATACCTCTTTTCCTTTCTCTCTTTCTCTATTTCCTTTTTTTTAAACTGATTAGTGTCTTAAGAAATCTGGCAAATTTACACAAGGGTGGCATGTGCGCGTTAATATAAATTTAAGAGAAATTTAATAAAGCTCTAAATGATTAATTTAAAAAAAAAAGTCAAAATTTGATGGTCACACTTCTGTATATTTATACAATATATATATATATATATATATAAAAACGAAATAGTTAGTTACAACTACTTTTATTTATAAACCTGCCCACACAAAAATATTAATAGTAACAGAAATCAATGAATGGGCGAGTGGCAAGGGCTTGGTATAATTTTTTTTTTTTGCCAAACGTCAAGCCATTTGTTTGACAGGGAAAAAGAATCTTTAGTTTTATGAGAAAATTTTTTTTTATATTAATAAATCCAGGAACATAAATCATTTAAGTTGTTGTGGGAGTGAATAGAATTAGAAAAATGTATTCTATTATTCGGTTCATAAAAGTATTTTCAATAAATATTAAATAAAATATACTTAATTAAAAAAATCAAAACAGCTTTAATAAGAAAAAAGTTCAAAAAAAAAAAAGGCCTTATAAAAAAAACAACCGATTCTGTTTCTTGGATTAGAATAAGAACGATTCGCTCTCCGTCCTGAGCGATAAATTGGTTATCATTTCATTTAAATAAATTGGAACGGTAATCGTCAAATTAATATATACAAATTATCGTTAATGTGTATAGCCCGTCAAGTCGAAAGACAAAAAAAAGCGTATTTTTGTAAACTCAATTTAATGTTTTTGGAATTTATGGGATTTGGGGAATTGTAGAAATTTAAAAAAAGGTGAAGGAGAGAAGGAGTTTAATTTACTCTTGGTCAATTTCTATTCTATTGTTTTAAGTTTTCGTATTTTAATTTAATTAATGTAACGAGGTTGAATGACGAACCAACGAACAAAGATCAAATTTAATTTCAGTTTTAGTGTGAAATTAAAAGAAAAAATTCTCTAAGCTTTTTCTTTTTCTTTTTTTTTTTTTTTTAATATAAAATAAAAAACATGAAACCTCAAAACGTGACATCCTGAATTGTTTTGAGATCGCAATACTTTCCCATTTTTGTTAAAATACCATTCAAAATACAAATGATTGAGAAGATTGAATGTCTTATTTTTGAAATCCCCAAATACTATTGAAATTTTGAAGTTAAATAGGTTTAAATCCACAACAATTAGATTCGAGGTAGTGATCATCCAATGGCTGGCTTGCTTCGGTTTAAAAAGAAGGTACCAGCCAGAAGAGAAGGATACCTTCGTTCTAGTGAAACGGCGAGCAGGAGGGGACCGAATAAACGATGTAGGAAATATTTCTAAGTTCGCTCTAAACTTCAAATCACAATTATAATTTTAAAAAAAATTATATTTTTTAGAGCAGCTAATCTTAATTCTTTTCTTTACTATGGTCCTCTTTTCATCATGGACCTTGAGTTAGATAGAATATAAAGCGTTTAAAGAGTATCAGATGTTGTGGTTTAGAGTATCTTTTGGGTTATTATTTTCTAATAAAATGCGTCTAAAATCTTTTAAAAGGAGAGACTTAATAAATATTATCAATACCATTTTTGGAAGAAATACCTTTCCACAAAATCACATGGTATTCTTTCCCTCTCTCTCTTTTGATGTTTATTATTATGATATATGCGATTGAGAAAGATGCGGAGAACCGATAGGGCCGATAACGAGAGCATCGGAAGTGCGTGCGTTTTGATGTGTCGATGTCTGAAAATAACTTGACACTGGGACAGAAATAGCGAGAGAGAGAGTCAGGAGAAAGAAGAGGAGGAGGAGAAAGAGAGAAACCATGGAGAAGAGGAGGAGGACCGGTTTTCAGGTCGGTCGGTTGGTTGGTTGCCGGTTGTTGTTAGTTGCCGGGCATCGATCGGGAAAGAAGAGAGAGAGCTAAGCGTTAAGCGCGCGATTGCGATTTGACGAGCCCACCGACCCGCACCGGAGCATCCCTTTCCCATCTCCCTTATCAAGGAACCACCCAAAAAAAGACCAGTCATTTATAAAATGATCAACGGGAAAAAATAAGTTTTTGATAAATTCAATTTTTTTTTTTTTCGTCTTAAAACTAAAATGATGAATGTTAGATATCAGTCGTCATTTGTACTGATTTTTATATCAGTATATATGAATGAATCCTAAAGTGTAAAATAAATAAAGTGTTATGTCATATCTGGTAAAAACTTCTGAAGGGTAAGAAAATTAATTTTTTACAATTTGTTTCATATACTTTGTCAAAATTATTGGTTGGTATTCATTACAAAGATGTTAAAATAATAGAAATTAGTTTTAACTTTTATAAAAAAAAAAAAAATCAATCGTTTAAAGTAGTGGTACGCAAAGGTCGGTCGGTTCACAAAATTTTTACTTTTTTTAAAAATTAAAACTGATTTCTGGCCTACATACTACTTCACATAATTTTTTTTATAAAAGAATACGCCATTCAAATTTGTTCATCATATAAGTATGGCGTAAAGACTTTCATTCGATTGAAATGCATGATATGATTGTAGTGCTTAATTATTTATCACAAGTTTATAAAGGAATTCAAAAATACCTTTTCTAAATGAGAATTTCTTTAATAAGTGAAGAAGGCAGAAAAAAAAGATAAAGATGAAACTTGCTTAATGTATTTTTTTTTTTAATAATTAAATTTAAGAGGAGGTTGGATTGAGAAGTCAAAATGACAATTTTATAGCTAAAAATTGTCTCTATAAAAAAGTAGATTGTGAAACGTTCTTGGTTGAAAGAAAATTACAAAAAAAAAAAAAAAAAGTGAAAAGAAGTAAAATAAAATAAAAATAAAACAATCTAAAGAAATACGAAATTTTAAATTCTTAAAAAAAAATTTCGATCTACCTATTTCCTATTTTTCGTTTCCCAAATTATTTTCAAAATATATCGTGATTATTGAGGAAAAAAACTTTAATTATAGGATGACTGACTCTAGAGTAGTACCATGCTTTTTTTTATCCTGACAACATACTATAGAACACATAAATTCGTTAATTTTTGTTTACTATAAGCTAGGTAATAAAAGATAGGAAATGTAGAGTTTGGTTTCAATACAATAGTAATTTTACTCTTTTTATTGCTTCTCTTAAAAATATTCTGTAATTATTTTTCTCCTTTTTCGATTTTAATTTGCGTTCGATTCATCTTTAAATTAAGTAATAAGATGAATTTAAATGACAGTGAGAAGAAAAGCGCCTAATTATAATAGGTGGGAATTTTCCTTTTCAAAACAACAGGAAGCTCTATATTTTTCTAAAAATAATAAGAGAGAAGCGCTATGAGTCAATCAAGCACTCCAGATTACCGAAATGAATTGCGACAAATAAATTTAACACACATATTGCATACGCCTAATAAATTTTTATTTTCAACTATAACTATATGCATATATATTAGTAAGAAAGTATTGCGATCGCAAAAAAATCGATGACGAGATTTCAACGGAAATACACTTTTTGAGGTCACCTAAATCTAAAATTTAAAAAAATGGGCCACGCAAAATTGTAGATTCAAGATTTTTCAAAAATGAAAAACGTACGAGACTGAAATTTTATATTATATAAGGTAGATACTCATCGCTTGCACCTCCTACGTTTTTAGGGTTTTTTTTTTTGTGAATTTCTCTTAAATCATTCTAAATATCTTAGTTAAATTGGGTGTACATATAATAAATTGGATAATCTATTAATCATTTTCCATATAGTCTGGGACCTTCAATTTAAAGGCTCTTCTATAAGATTGCACATTATGAGCCAGTGCGCACCTCGCTTGCGCATGCTTGGTTGACCCCTGTCATATTTAGGCAATGTTGAGTCATATGAAATTCTCATTTATTAAACAGAATAAATTCAAGTTGGCTGTTCATTTGTCGGCTACGTATGCCCGGAGCAAAATATCTGATATCATAGGACATCATTAAGCTTTCCTTATATTACTAAGAGAAAGTTGTGTTAGTAACAACAGATTTTTTTTTAAACTGCTGTTATCTTTTATCTATTCTATAAAAATGTCGTTAGTCTATGAATTTTTAACTATTATTATCATTAAAATGAATTAAGAGTAGCAATCAATGAAGAAAAAATAAAATAAAAAGCATCTTTATCTCTACTGCACTAAAAAGAGGAAAATTACTTTTTTGCATAAAATTGTTAAATATTTATGACAAATTATAAAAGCGGGCGCTCAATGAATATTTTATTTAATTTCCCAATAATGATATTTTGATTCAATGAGCGCCTACGCACTTATTTTTTATAAAAGTTATTTTCCTTTTTTAGTATATGTTAAATAAAAGTGTTTTTTCTTATTTTATATTTTTAGTTCCATTTATTTTTTTTTTTCAACATTAGTATAAATTAAAACTAAATTTTTTCAGAGCTCGAATTGGCCAATCCTAATTTATTAATTTATTAATTTATCTTCCTTTAAAAATTTCTTGTAAAAGATAAAAAAAATTTTTCGAACAGATGTTCAAAATGATGATTAGATCAATTAGGTATATGGATAATATTTCACTAAAGTTAATAATAATAGTTGATTTTTCAAATTGAAATGAAGTACCTATGTAATAAATAGATCGATTTTTTTGCCTTTACTAGTGTTGCATTTGGAATTGGACTTATATACAAAATTTCAGCCAGCTCATCGGAAAGGGTCCTAAAAATGATATTATTCCGACAGAAAGACAAAGTATATTAAATAAGACCTTTTAAAAAATTTTATATCGTATATATATTTTAAATTATTAAAGAGGGGGTATGAATATAGGTATATATATATATATATATACCCCTCTTTTATACATGAGCCCAGCTGAAGAATGTTCTAAAAAGCACTCCAACTTATAGGACAACCTGATTCCTTGTCATTTGTCTTTTTCATCAATAAGTTGGTCTCAAGGTGAGGAGGGAAGATGTCTGTGATGTCCGGGAGGTCAAGGAGTACGACCTCTTTCAAACAGACGGAATAGGTCGAAGATGGTCCGTGAGGTCATCTCGATAGACGGCCAATCGGATATAAATATTTAGTAATTAATAAAATACATTTAATAATATGCTTTCAATTCTATCCCTTGGTACAGTGTTAGAGGTCTAGCTTCATGTACTAAAAGTCACTCGTTCACTTCCCGAACTGAGCGACAAAAATTATATAGGCTACCAATTGCGGAATCTTAATGGCCTCAGATGCCGAAAAAAAAACTTCAAATCGTAATATTTAAAAATACAATGGCATTTATCGAAGAAATTTAAAATTTTTAATAGATTTTATTATTTATTATTATCTACGATATCCTCGATAAGCTCTATTTTTTTTTTTTTTTTTTTCATTAAATTCGACTTTTTGTTTAACTATGGTTTATTTGTATTATAAAAAATATTTCGGTCACTCCTGTTGTCTTCAGATACAAATCACAAGAGTTTTACATCTACCTATCTACAATCTAGATGTAAGACTATGTGATTTGTACCTGAAGAAGGTCAGAGAAGAACCTAAACGTTGTATTTAATACAAATAAACCTCACTTAAACCAAAATGTACTTTATTTATAACAAATGTTAAAGCTTCAATTCCAAAAATTAGTTTTTTTTAATTGATGGCGAGGTTTATTTGACTGATACAAACACCTCAAAACCAGATGATTTCTGAAGGCACTCGGTGAATTTATTTTATTTTCTCTTTATTAGTCCTCTAAAGAAGAATTAAATTGACTAAAGCATTAAAGAGATTTTAGAAATCACTTGGCTCTCCTTCCAAAAGAGATTTTATTACTTTCAGCTTTTTGAAGTTCAATATCTTTGAACATTTGCTGATCAATTCGCAAGTCTGATTTATTTTATTAATTAAGGTGACATGAACCCTTTTAAACTCTGCCGGTGCTTCTTATCAAATGCTTATAATCGAGATATTCTGGATCTTGTCTGGAGAGAATTTAAAATAAAATAAATAGAAAAATAAAAACACTCGTTCAAAGAAAATATGTAATATTAGAACAAAGTGTGTTCAAATATGACAAAGATAAAAGTCAGTAATTAAAGGCAAAGCTTCCATGAACACGCGGATTTATCCTAAAAACTCCCCATTTTTTTAATTCACCTTTTGAGTACGCTATTCACTATTTACCCTTCCTCCCTCTATTTGGATGACTTGGAACTGCCCAGGTTGAGAAACACAATAACTGACTTTGGGAAAAATCGATGAATAAGAAGCCACAATAATTTTAAGGGAATGTTAAAAAATTCTTAAGATTACCAGCCAGTTTAGTTTAACAAATCTATCTTATCTAATGGAATTTAAAAACGAAACGAAATATGAGATAAAAATAAATAAATTATACATTCTAATCAAAATTTTTCATAAAAATAATTTGGTTAAATGATAAATGATATCTATATAAAAAGTGTATATCTGATACAGAAGTATTTAAATTAAAAAGAATAAAAGAAAAGAAAAAAGAGTATCATTTTTTAACATAAATCTCTATATGAGATATAATTTCACATTTGAGGTTTGGTTTTATCAAAAGTGCATTTCGAACTGATCATGTTACGCACATCAACATGGATGAGACTGGTCCTATTTAATATAAATTCAGTATATTAACATGTATTGAACATGTGGAGGAAAGGAGTGAGGGGGAGGAGGGACGATAGACTGCCAACCACTCAAAGAGCGCCTTGGACATGAAAGTAAGATTTTCACTATTCATTAATATTATACGTCACTGACCCACCTCAGTGGCAACGCAGCAGACGCCTCTCCGCAGAGAGCTCAGTACTGAAGATATATTAAATATAGAGTACATATCAAATCCATCCGTTTTGAATTTGATAAGCCGAGTATTTCCAAGAGAAACATTTTTAACTTGTATTGATCGATCGATGAACACAACTTAAGACCGAAACGCTTTTGATCGAATAAATATATTGGCCTGGACTTTTCGTTTTTTTCTTTTTCTTTCCTCCTATAAGAAATTACATGTTGGCAAAATATTTTTTATTAGAGGATCTAGCTACAAAAAATTAATTAATCTGAATATCATAATATAAATTTTCTTTGGAAGATGATAATTATATTTTTTTAATTTAAAGAATTCTTTATTCTCAAGCATAAAATTATCTGCTACATTCAATTTAAAATTTTTAATACGGTAATGAGATTTGAGAAAATAATAACACCGTAAAAAACAATTAATTTTGTGCTTGAAAATATTCTTTCGAATTTCTATTTTGGACAGACGCTTTTAGAATTTAAACCCTAAAGGTCCACAAGATATTATCAATATAATTGGATAGATGGATTTTTTTCTAGTGAAGAGTTGTAAATAGGAAAATAGCAAAAAAGGAAAGAGCCTCAGGTAGGGCATGAGAGCACACGCATGCAGATGCGTGGCAGTGCCGATGGGGTCTGGTGCGCCTCTGGTTCTGTTATTCAGTATCGATCAAAGGTGGGGACACCTGCGAGGGCCCCACCTGTCCCCAAGGGCGCAGCCCCATTTAAAGGGCGCTCGGGACACCTGATTCATCAACCTCCTTTCTCTCTACCTAACACAACTCTCCCACATTTCCAAATTCCTCTTTTTTTTTTTTCTTTAAAATGTTATTGATTTTGATAATTAGCACGTGGAAGCAAAAAAGAAATCTTTTAATATTCAAGATTAAGTTTTGTCTAAGTTTTTGTAATTTTTAAGATAAATTTGCTACAATTTTTTCGCTAAGTTTATCGTCAGGTGATATTGAAGAATTCATTTAATATTCTGAACATCTTAAAAATATATTTAGGACAAACGCTTTCTTTTGTTTCATAAAATCCAAAAATAATAATTGTCAAAACATTATAATTTTGATATATTTCTTCTAATTATCCATTAAGATGAAATAAAAGAGAGATTTTGTCCTATATTTTAGAGGCGGATAATAAAACGCTTTTGAAATTGTTATTTTTATTATATTTATACACACGAACGTATTTAGATGGAAGAGAGCTAAGAAGGACCAATTTTCAAAAATAAAAAATATAATAAAAAATTTTCACCCCCGCTCCCTCCTGGCTAGGCTGTTGTTACACACAAAAATAAAAACCAATTTGGCGCTATTTGCCTACAGACGGTTGATACGCGATTATAAAGTTTTATTCTAGAGATCTTGGGTTCAATAGTCTCTCATTCCCTATAAAATGGCTACACCCCGACGGTAGCCTCATAATATGATCATTTATTTAAAAGAAAAAAAAATCAATTTTAAGTTTGAAAACTCTTAGTCTAATCTATAAATTTATTAATATAAATAATTTAAAATAAGTGTTATTTCAAAGATAAAAAAAAAATGGTTATGTACGCAATATATCATCAATGGACTTTGAGGCTTTCTGTAGATTTTGTATGACTGTTAGTTCTATATTACTCTTTCTTTAGTTAAATCCTCAAGTAGTGATATTGATTTTTTCTTGGATATAAGCAAAACATGGTAAACATACACATCATCGTCTTATATATACCAAGAATATAAGTGATTTTTAAAGGGAATGTCGAAGAGCAAATTTTTACTTTCCCTTACCTATATATGAGAAAGTTGAAAATTGTTGTTATGTTGTAAATTTTAATAGATGAAAAGGCAAGGCCCAAGTTCGGCAATAAGGCAGCTTTTGGATGCTCAATAAAAAACTCAAAATTGAGACGTTTCGAACAAGGTTTATTAGTTCATCATCAGTCCAATATGATCGTTGTGTTTATGTTGGGCACCTTTGACAGGTGGTCAGCTTGATTTGAAATACATATAACAACGTATACATAGAGCGACAATAACAGACAAATGAGACTGTACCATACATTAACAACTTTGTCGTTCTTATATATGTATATTGAAATAGGTAACAAGCTGACGTCCTGTGGGCATAAATACAACAATCGAATTGGACTGATGATGAACTAGTAAATCTCATTCAAACCGTCTCAATTTTGAGTTTTTTATTGAGCATATAAAGGATGCTTTATTACTGATCTTGCCTTCTCATCTATTAAAATATAATGAGGAAGTATTGCGATCGTAAAAAAAAAATCGATGTTGAGATTTAAACGAAATAAACGTTTTGAGATCCCCTGAATCTAAAAAAAAAATGGGTCTCGCAAAATGGACTGTCTATGTCAGAACAAGATTCTCAAAAAGAAAAAACTTTTGGGGTTATAATTTTATAATTAAGCTAGGTACACCTCGAAGATTTTGAATAAAATCGTCCAACGGGTAGTACTACTTTTTTTAAAAGTTTTTTTCAATTTTCTCAAAATTTTGAATAAAAATTCATAAAACAATAATTTATTAAATGATCTTTGAAATGTAACCCTTATCCCCCCCCAAAAAAAAATTCTTTGGGACCCACTTTACTCGTAGATTTTTATGGTTTTTTTCTTAAACTACTCTAACGATATTGATTAAATTGGCTGTACATTAAACGACGACCTAGATGACCCGACACAAAAAATCTGGTCTGACAGCACATCACTGAACTTTCATTACCTTAGATAAGAGAAAAATGTGTGATGTGCGTTTAGTCACATCACAATTTTAAAATTTTGTCTTGTTCAGTCACTTTTAAAGGGATAAGTTGCAAGATCTTCTCGAGTCCAGTTTGAAGCAAAAAATTTTTCAAAATCAGGAGAGAGTAATAATCTCACCCCCCAGTAACAGGCACAGGTGGCTTAAGTGTTTGAGATTCGAGAAACCCATCCCTAAATTAAAATAAATCCAACCAAGAATATTTTTACTCAAAGTCAGTTCCCCAAAGTGTAAAACGAAAAAAATATTTTACGTTACCAATTAATCTCATCTTGGAGCAAAACGTAACGTAATAAATTCATTTTGGCATTTAATATTTTCTTTCTTCTTGTCTATAGTCTATGTCTTGTCTTTTTAGAATAACTTTTAATTTTTTTTTTCTTTGGACAGGAACGGGTTCTCTGAATTTATATAAACAACGAAACTTAGTCACTACTCAAAGGGGTGTGATTAATTTTCAATGTTTGAAAAAGAAAAGATTTATGACCACCCAAAGTAATATTGTTGGATGTGTACGCTTAAAGAATTCGGAGAAATAAAACCAGCCCCTTTCATTTTCATTCTAACTGAATGTATCGGATCATGAGTGAGTCACGGGGGTTGCTGAGCAAGAAAATATGTTTTTTAAATAATAATATTAATAATAGTAAAATATCTCTATTCAAATAGGAGAATATTGGCTATATCCCGAAAAGAAATCATAAATACCTGATAGTTGATAAGAAATTTAGGTCATAATAACCAAACATATAGATAAATCTCAATAATCTTTGCTCAAACACATTAAAATGTTTTATTTATTATTAATTCGATGTGTAACAGGGTAAAATATTTAAAATTTTCATTTTTGGTTTGGTAAAAGAAAAGGAAATTAAAGCAACACTCTTCACGGAAGGGAGTGTCTTCAATAAATAGAGAGAACTTAAATAAATAAAGCCTATAGTTTTCAAAAATATTAGAACGAAAATACAAGAATATCACTAGAGAATGATTCTGTCTGTTAAATTAAGGCAAAAATCGATGGTCCTTTCGCGCTCTGAGACGCACTAAGGTCAAAATCATCTATTGGCACCCGCCTCTTGAACCAAGTAGTATATAACTTCGTTCGTTTTTTATAGAGAACAAATCACTAATTCATTTATTTGGTCCAAAGCTTCTCTAGATCGAATTATACTTGTACGCATACTTGTAAAATTTTCCTAGAAATCAACAATTGCAATAATTTGGGTTGTCCACCTTCCAGCAATCGAACTAATTACTGTGTTACTATATTCATTCAATCTAATCTAGAAAGATGTCTTTTTGCGATGAGAGCATCCTATTACCTAGGAGTAAGTATCTTACAGAAACCCAGTGTATACTTGAGGATTTGTTTACATTGAAGACATTTGTTATTTAAAGATAAAAAATCCTTTGATTCCTGGATTGGTCACCTATAAGGATCGGCAACATTCTTAACTCCTACATGGAACCCTTAATAGGAATTGTATACATAATTAATAAGAGAATTGTTATTGGCTAAATAAGTTCAGATGATTAAAGATAAAGTTCTATTTGTTTTTATCAATTATAAAAAGAAATTTCGATGATTATATCATCTAATTTTCCTACCTTGAGATTCAGGAGATTCCTTTAAGTTGCTAAGTTTAATAGCTACTAAGCTAGAGGATCCCGTGCGAATACTTGACACAAAAGTAAACACATGAGAGAGCACTACCCTCTTTGTTTATTTATTCTCTATTGTTTCTAAAGAACTATATTAATTTTATTTTAAATAACATTAACAAGATCTTTATGGTTTGATTATTTGAAATAATTGGATGCCAATTAATTTATATAAATAAATAACATATATTGTAAAATTAAATTATGATTGGTATATGAATCATATATATAGAATCCTATTAAATCACCGTGCTAAGAGAAATCGTGTTATTTGAATCAATGCCATCTTAAGTCCAATTGCCTCAGGGTTTTAAATTTTCAAATTGTTTGGACCGTGTTAAATTTTACTCGTGGTAAAAAAGAAAGGGTTGCATTTAATTTGCCGTGTAAACTCAAAAACCGTGTTAACCGGAGTTTTTTTTCTATAAAATTTATAAAATTTATTATGATGGGTTTAGATAATGAAAGAAAAAAGATTTTTTGAAACCATTCCTAACCAGTAGTGTAACATTTGGTAACAAAGCCGGGTTTCGAGCCCATCATGAAACCTGAAGTTAGACTAGATATTTGATTGTTGGGCAAGGATCTGTCGACCGAGATACACATCCTTATTAGGCTAATATCAGCGGATTTCATTTCTATCTAAGAAGGAAAGGGATGGAAAGCAGGATATTTATACAGAACTCAAGATATCCATATTAAACATTAATTTCTTTGTATGTTCTATCTAAATTCCTTTGTCTGCTCTCTATTAAAATAGAGATTATAGTTTTCAGATTTTATAAAGGAATGTGGGTTCTGCATCTGTATTTTTAAATCAATAAATTGCATGTATTAAATACAACTTTTCGGTTGTGAGGTACAATTCAGATACATAGCAGCAAAGAATGTTACATCTATAGATTTACAATCTGAAGGTAATATGTAATACTCTTTGTGATTTGTATTTGAATTGGAGCTGAAGAAGCTCAAAAAATGAATGGCAGAAATAGAAATATACCGAAAATCTAATTTATTTATTAATGATGACAAAAAACTGTGAAAGTTACAATTCCAAAATTGACAATGGCTAGAAAATTAATTAAAAATGAATTGTTTCAAAAGTAGAATATTTAATGACAAAAGAAAACTAAAAAGATCAAGATTGTGGAAATGTGAAAGTATTACAAAAAAAAAAAAAATAATTTTGGACCTAAACATAGATGACTAGAACAGTGGTTCTTATACTGTGGGCCGCGGACCCCAAGGAGGACACTTAAAATCAATATTTTATTTAGGACTTAGGACTTATCAATTTCTGGATAAAAAAAAATTTTGAAAGTGGATAAAGAAAAGATCAATGACAAAGCACTTAATAAAAAATTGATATTCAATTTTTATTATTTCTTTCATAGTTCAAATTACAATAAATTACAGCCACAGAGAAAATTTAGCTACTTGGGAAATCATTTCGAATCATATAAGAGAGGTTTAAGATTTTTTTCAAATGAGTTTGTTAAGATCCCTTATTTTATTCAATTGATTTGAAAGAAAATATGACCAATTCCAATTAGCTTGATCTTTTCTAATTTTTTTTCTATATAACTTTTTATCTTTTTCTGCCTGCCATCTCAAAATTTTCTCTTAACCCCAATGTATTCCAAATAAAGAGAACAAGTGCTTCACAGACTAATTATTTAGAAAGGGGGTATACATCAATGATTGACATATAGGTGCGAAAACGTGATCAGCGTGTCCAGAAGACGACATAATAGTAACCTATATTTATATATAATACTTAATGACCAGAGGTTGCCAGAGTGTTTAATGCAGTTCAATTGACTACAAACTCCAACCCAGAGGTGGCCGCCTGACCTACTGGACAATAAAAAACTTATAAATAAAAATAGTTTTATTATTTTTAAAATATTTATTAAATTTATTGGATGAATGAAGATCCTCCGAACTTAAAGTCCCCTGAACCTTCTGCATATTCTGGCTCGGCTTGTATATATCTTATAACAACCCCTTTAATAAAAGGATTTATTACTTCAAAATATTTTATAAAAATACCTTATTTATAAAATTTAAAAAAAAAAATCAAGATGACTCATTTGATCTTTCTCAGACAAAGAGTAAATAAAGCAATATCATTTGAATTTGAGATTTGTTAGGTATTTTTCAATTCATTGGATAGTATAAAACTCCCTCCCTCAATAAGTTTATAAAATGTCGATCTCTACCTTCCTGTTCGCATCTCGAGCAAATAAATGGGCATTCTGATATCCTGGTTTTTTATGAAGAAGTAATAATTATTAAATTTACACTTTTAAAGATCTCTACAAATAAACCTTCGTTTCTATATGAAATTTGCAAGGTAGAACATTATTAGTTTTCTAAATAGTATCAAATATTAATTTCCTAAAAAAAAAAGGAAAGACGAAGTTAAAATAAAATAATAGTACAAAAAGTTTGGGTCCGTTGGAACATTTCGGTAGGGGCATAACCAAGATCCTCGAAGGAGAGGGTGGGATGTTCAGGGGTCCGTCCCTCTCTCACTAAAACTAAGGGAAATTGTCCTCTCTAATCAAGAGCAACTTTGGTAAAAGAATTATACTAATTGATAAAATAATTTCCTTTATTTATATTAAATTTTTTTTAGAAATTTTCAAATTTGTTTTATTTTTTATTTTATTTTATTTTTTGTTTGACTGTAATCGTATTTATTAGTGAAATATTATTATTATTATAAAATATAATTTCTTTTCACAAACTAACCCTTCTAATTTAACTGCAGTATTAAAATTTTTTTTTAAATTCCATTTTCAGATCTATCTACTCTTTTTTTTTATTTAATTCAATTCAAGTCAAGTTTTTTTAAGATTGACTGGTTTCTTTTATATTATCAATAAAATCTAAGATAATTTAAGCCTATCTTTTAATAATGTCTACAATTTACAATTTCTTTTGAACAGAAGCTGACCAAATAGTATGTGAGATAATGAATATGTATACCTAGAAAAAAGTCCGAAGTAAGTTTCTTTTTTGAACTGATGATGATGATAATAAATGACAACCATAGGCGGCAGATCTTAAGGGGAAGGGAGGGCTTAAGGTAGACCGGACGAGTCTTATCTCCCAGAATCCCCGAAGCATATGGTGGTGTAAAATGTCCCTTCTTTTTAATTTGATGTTGAGAAAAAAGAAAATAATAGTAGGCTTTCATATTTACAACCCTTCGGGGGTTTTAGAAGAGTAAAAGCAAAATTTTACAAAGGGAAGAACTGTGAAGGGATTTAGGTTAGAAAAATTGGAGGAATGTAAAAAAAAAGTCAGGAGGGGAAAATTGGACTTGTATCCCTTGTTTAAGACAAAATTTTATGTGAAAGAAAGTCAATATATAATAAAAATTTTGAAAAATTAAAAAAAAACATTTAAAGGATCGTATATAGTCCGAGCTAATCTGTAAAAAAAAGGAATGGTAAAATTTCGAAAGGCCAACGACCTTGGGTTAGGCAAAGAGGAATAGTCACTAAGTCAACGATAATTTTTGGTATATAATAAAATGTGTTTGAAAACCCCAATAGACTAAATAAACAATAAGGTTATATAGAGGGACCCCGATCCAAATGAAATAAAATTTGATTTTGGAATTTCCAAATTAAAATAAAAAATAATAATACTCAATGAAATTGTCAAAAAAATTTTAATAAAATTAAGCAAATAGGCTTTATATGGTCTTAAGTTTTATTAATAAAAATGTATCTGTTTAAAAAAAAACTATTTCCTTAACCAGGGATACCTACCCTTTTCTCAAAATTAAATTGCAAAAAAAAAGAAAAAAGTGATGATGCAAATAAAAGACGAACATGAAAAAAAAAACTTGCCTAACCCTAAAAACTTACTTGACTTACTTTTCCTTTTAAAGTCATGGTATTTCTCAATAATGCTAAAGATGTAAACCGAAACAGTTGGAAATAATAAAGAAAAAATTATGGCTGCTAAGTTTTTTATTCAATCTCTGATTATAAATTTTTTCGGTATTTCATTGATTTAATTAATTTGTATTATTTTCTATTTATTTATTTTTTTAACTTGGAAGTTGGTTTTTTTTTGACCCCTGAACAGCCCCACTCTTCTATTCGTTCTATTCATTTATCTTCATCAATGCAAAAAAGAAACTTCCTTTAGGCTTTCTTTTTTATAGATTGGTAAGTGATGAAAATTTAAACAAAGAACTTACTCTCTCGCTCTTTGTTGGCCCACACCAAACAACAATATTTCTGACTACCGATTTTAATTACAACTCATAATTTAAGTCAACCTCGCCTATCCTGCACAGAAGTCAGTAAAACTTTAACTTCAATATTTTAATAAAACTTTCTTTTTCTCAATCGCGTGAGTCCGGAAAACATGATTTTGGTTACGTCTGTCAGGTAAACTTTTTAATGCTTCTTCAATATTATTATATTTTAACAAAAATTTAAGTGATTTAGAGAGAATAGAAAGGAAAATTTTCTTCTAAATTAAAAATTAGGAGGGGGGTTCCACCTAAATTGAATTTTCATTTTTTTTTTGAAAAACTATTTAAAAATTTCTATTGAATTCTTTGTTTTTTAAAGATGTGAGAAAAATTTTGAAAATGTTCAAAAATAAGGAAAAGGTTAACTACCTTTTTATGAACTGTAACTTTGGCAGTAGAGTAAGAATTTTCTGATTAAATAAGATAATTTTTTACTGATTTCCTTAAAAGCTGCATGTTATAAAAATCTATAATAAGAATCACACATTTAAGAGGCGCAAGAGTTGGGACGACTATGTTAAAATCTTTTTTTATAAAAAGCTTTTTTTAATTTTTAAAAAAATATTAGTAAATTGATAATCTAAAAAAGTAACAAAGAGAAGAAAATAGAAGGTATTTATCAGTATTTTTTATTAAATTAAAGATAAGTTGAGGGTCCAGCTGAGAGTTAAAAGAGTTGAGGTGCAACTCACAAGTCCCAAGAGAACAGGAAGAAGGAACAGTGGAATAGTGGAGTGGAACAAGAGAATGGGAATGGGAATGGAGGAACAGCGGAACGAGGACTGGGCGCGGGGCCCCCTCCTCCTTGTCCTCCTGTTCTAACCAGAGCCCCTGACTTTGCCTCTGCCTAACCCAACACCCACCGACCGACCCATCCGCCTCTCTGTCAACCTCACCACTCTCCTCATCATCACCACCACCATTAAAAAAAAATTAAAATTAAAATAATTAACCTTAAAACAGAATAAAAAGGAAAAAATGAACCTCTCACATCACATCAAATCGCAACTACGACGCAAATTAATAAAAAAAAAAAAAGCTGACAGAAAAGGAATAATCTACTCACCCTTATATGTGCTAAACATTTTTACTTGCTTTTTTTTTTAAAGTTTGACTTTTTTTCTTATCCAAGAAGTTCACTCAATTAAATGGAATTAAAAAAATCACATGCAATTTTTTTTTATATTAGGCCTTATATCTATTTCTTTTTCTTTATTAATAAATTCCATCTTTTTTTTTGCTATAAATGAAATTTAAAAAAAAAATTTAATTTATTATAATAATCCAAAAAAATAAAAAAAAAAAAAGATTATAACCTGATCTCCATTTCAATGCCTTCCCAGAGTGAAAAAAATAATCTCAAAGAATAATTATAAAAATGTAAAGAAGATTCGATGGAGGCTTGCAAAGAATATAGAAAACATTTGGGTAAAATTAAAATGAAAGAAGGCAGAAGTGGGAGCAGCCATGTTGAACAGATATTAGGCCTAACCGACGTCACAGGAGGTGCTAAAGAACTTAACGGCACTTACTACTTATTTTCATCCCTTCTAAAGGAGGATTCGGTGATTGCTTGTTCCCTTCTGCAAAGGACGTTGTCCTTGGACGTCCACTCATTTCTATCGTCGCTCAATTCTATTTAAAATGTACATTAAATTCATAGATATATCACATTTCTTGTGAACACCATTGTGCACGATACATGGAAAAGGGGGCTGCTGGCCAGTCTTGCGTATTTAGACTTTAATCACTAAACGAATGTGCATGAAATTCACGCATCAATTAGAGAACACAAGATTTTAAAACGTTTCAAATAATACTCTTAAAAGAAAGATAAGTATTACATTAGAGAATAGTACGGCATAGATCGCCTCGGCAACAAATTTTAGAAGCTTTAGACATTGACCTATTCGGGTGGGTTCGTAGCCAATCAGATTGCCTTCCCTGGACCCGAAACATACCGAGCGCAACGTCACAGATATTCGTGACGTCAGCATAGATTTCACAGGACTTCGGCGAGATACTGCTGCCATCTGTTGGCTAATTTTTAAAGCTATAATTTTAAAAATTTAAATCGTTTTCAATATTTAAAAATCTATTTTTTTTAATTAAGTGATTTCAAAATATTAATTATTAATTAGTCTTTGAAAAAATTTGAAGTTTTTTAATTCTATTAAAACGTGTCATGTAAAATTTTTTACTTTTATTAATTTTTTTAATTGGGTTATAAATTGACGTGCTGCACTGTTTTTTTCCAAATGATTTATTCGCATATCGAGACAACGTTTAAACAATTATTTTGTCTTCATCAGGTCTCAGGTGCTAATCATTTATACAAAAAGATTTTTTTTTCAATTATATATATATATAAAGTTTACCCTCACTATCATTTTAAATGATTTTTGAATTGTGAAATATCTATTTATTTATTCAAATTGAAATTGTTTTGAGATGTTTTTTGCCTTATATAAGCAGTCGATTCATCCTAAAATTATCAATATATATTTAATACAAGAGAAAATTTACAAAAGGAGCATTTGTTATATAAATATAAATATATGCATCTACCAAATGAACTAAAATTAAACCAACACAAATAATAGAAGCCTCTTGTGTGGTGTATAATCTCCTAATGGTTCTCTCTGAATGCTCCTTAGTCTGGACTGGATCCAGACTTCCTGACCACTTCACCGATCGAGGGGGTGTGTTCAGAGCAGAAATGAAATAGCCTCACCTAGAATGATCTCCGAAATAATGTCCTAAAGGGCCGAGGTATTATTAAAAGCTCAAAACACGATATATAGGCATGACTGTATGAATGTTCGTAAAACCTCAGAAGTTAAAAGAGGGGGACTGGTTGTGAATTACTTTATAGATGAAAGATTCCAACAAATAATTCTTTCTTTTAGACAGGTTGGCCTATCATGAGGATATTCTGTAAGCTCTCAAGGTTATCTTTGATATCGCCACACTACCTTCTGACGGAATGAATATAACATAAACTTGTAGATCATCAACATAATTAATGATATTTACTATCTATATATTTAGAAATGCCGTCAATATAAACATAGGAAAATAGGGGGCCCAACAAGCCCTGCAGTAAATCTTTAAAAAGATAAAACCATTTCCGTTATTATCAAAAAAAAAAGAGTTCACACTTCATTAGATAAGAGGCGAACCAACCAAGAGAGCCACGTGGAAAATTCATCTTTGAGAACCAACATCTATAATGTCAAATGACCTAGCAATATCATAGCTAACTAGTGTTGTTTGGTATTGTTATTGTTGAAGCCAAATTGAAATCTGTTGAAAAGATGTTTCATTTCAAGAAAATTGTTAGCTTGATCATTAATAATTTAATAAAGATTAATAATAATTTTTTATAGATATATGAATGTGAGATAAAGAAAGCGATTACCGATAGTTATTTGGAGGTATTTGAAGTTTGGATATAGGTATTAAAACTCTTCCAAAGGGGTGGTTAGTAAATAAGTGATAGGGGAGCATTACAAAAAGTATTGTATAAGTTAAATAATTTTTCGATTCCTATTTATGATTCATGTGAATCTGGCATTAATATATCAATGTTTGATTAGAAGCAAACTGTAATTAATTTAGAGTTTTATTATTTTAAAAATAATTTTTTTAAAAATTCAATTAATAAAAGATATTTATTTATTCAACCAATATAACCTAAAAATCAACATGACTTGCATATTCATTAGAGGTTTAAAGCGGCCATCTTATTTTCCCAGAGGTATCTAAAGGGTGCGGGAAAGTAATGCAACTTTGTTGCCTATTTATATTTGCAATAAAAAATGAAAAAAATCTCCCAGAAAATGATTATTTTATAAATATATATATATATATATATATTATTATTATGAATGCACAAAAGAATGTGTATCACAGCTGCCAGTTCTTTAGCTGGTGTTGGCCTTCATATACGC
>JAAAKE020089777.1:1167-21096 GCA_010014785.2 Anisolabis maritima | reverse complement strand
ATTAATTGCTCCAGAGCTTTTCTAGAAGAGTCATCCTCACTTCTCCCTCTCGTAGTCTTCTAGAAAAGCTCTGGAGCAATTAATCGAAAAATCTATTAGTTGTTGGTTGCCTGCCTTCCAAAAATCAAACAAACGCATGGCAAGTAAGAGAAGTTGGAAGTTTACTTATAAAAATCTAGTACAATCAGTTTTGTTTTTCTGAATTGGAAATAACACGAATTAAAAAAATTTTTCATTCTCTTTTTAAACGTTTTGTTTCAATCTAACATGATCTACCCAAATTAAAAAAAAAAAACAAAAAAATACCAAGCAAAATTAGGAGAAAAAAATTCTAAAAATTATAAAATCTAGGAAATAAAGAATAATTTTTTTTTTTTTTTTTTTTTTTTTTTTTTTGTATTTTGATGGTTCTAAATTATTTTTGTTTGTTTGTTTATTAGGTAGATTTTTTTAAGTTATTCGGCGCCCCACACGCTTTTACCATGGCCAGATTATATAACCATAATAAAATAATGATAATTCAATTTTTCCATATTTTTCGGGAATCGATTTATCGTCACCTTTGAGAACTAAAGCAAGGGATTGACGATGATCCTTAACTACCATACCCCAGTCAGCTCTACTCCAAGTTGTAATCTTTTCTATCTCCGGCACCCAAGGAACAATTTTCTTAAAAGATCCCCTATCTTCAGAATGTGTGAACTTTATGACAAAATTTAAAAATGTCGACCTTTTCTGTAAACCACCTAAAATGTTAATTGATGTATTGAATAAGGATTTGTATCATGACCATGTAACCTACCCTATAACTGAATCTAGTAGCTGTTGAGCTGTGTATAAATAAATAAATAAAAATTTCCTTGATTTTAATTCATTAAATAAAATTTAAAAAATAAATAAATAAATTCGGTTTTCGAAATAATAATACTTTTTGAAATATCAATTAAGAGGTGATTAAAAGTCGAATGGAGAAAATATTTTCAGGTCTGTTTTGATTAATTGAGGTGCTTGTTCGTGCGTATTGACATAATCATGGGTTTGGAAGAGGGACAAAAAAAGAAGAGAAAGAATCAGGGTCCCACCCTGGCGATAAGGGCAGAGAAAAGTCGGCAGGAATCCGAAGGGCTTCGCTTCCAAAAAAAAGGTCCAATCGGTTCAGCCTCAACAGTAAATAATTTGCATTTTGAGAGAATATGCAATCCTTTTGACAAATGAGCTTTTAATTAATTTTCCCAAAAAGAAAAAAAATTACTTTCTAATTATAAGAATGTAATTAAATTAATAATAATATTATTATCACTTTTTTCTTTTTTTTTAAGAAAACATATAAAACGATATTTAATATAAATTATATAAGTTTTGAAAATGTATAAACAGACATAAAGTTATAAAGCCATTTCCATGGCTTGCTTGTGTATTTCGTATTGTCTTTTTATGACTCGTAAACTTTCTTTTTAAAGTCATGAAATAAAAATAATCATAATTAAAAATGAAGTATTTTAATAAGTTTTTGATAACCATGTCTGTCTTATATTTAGGAGTAAAAAAGTTGTTGTAGACGAATTGTTATTATAAGTTTTTATTTATTTATTTATTTTTTATCGCCGTTTTCATTATCACGTCCAAGTTTTTTTTCCTGAGATCGAATTTGAGCTGTGGAATTTAATACCTGCACGGTGAGGATTTTGGGGGTTTATTTGGTTTCAGCTGGAAATCGATACGTTGGAAATCAATATTTTACTTTTTAAATTTAATTTAAGCCAATTTTTTTCTTTTTTTTTAAATACACGACATTAATTAATCCCCCCTTAGTAAATAATTATACAAAGTTTTACACATTTATATTCAAGCCCCCACCCCCTCCCAATTGGCCTTAAATAATTGTTATAAATTAAATATTAATATTCTTGTACATTTGCTTTAATGATGTCTTCCTTTCTTTCTCGAAATATATAATATATACTATCCGTCTCAAAAGTAATCGGCATGTTCCAGCTTTTGTTTCAGCTTAATGGATAATTAGGAGATGTACGTAAAATCCAAAAATAGTAAATTTCATAATTATAAAAAAAATATGAAATTTTGGTTTTCAAGCACCTCTCCTAATTATTATTATTGGATGAAACAATAGCTAGACTTTGTCCGATTACTTTTAACGTAATGTGGTAAAAATTTTGATTTTCTCAGAATATTTAAATTGCTATGAGATAAAATCTAAAATTATAAATTTTCCGTTGAGACGTTTGTATTTTTGGAGTGGAAACGGAGGTCAAATTTTGGATAAATTATTAAACTTTCCCCACTATTTACAGTAGTAATTTTTACTATAAGTTTCATTCACTGTGAGAGCAAACTCGTTTTAAGAAACATCGAGATAAACACGTGAACTGAGCTTGGGTCAGTGCCAACTAGGAGAGTAAGAGTGAAACTTGTTCTGCTCGTTCTAAGAGTCAATATTTCGGCCGAGTGGGATGAAAAACACTCGTAGTAAGAGGTGCTAGTGTATATATATATATCATGACCAATCGAAATGTTAAGTGTGTCTACGTATAACTGAGGTGAAAGTTTTATAAATTTTTAGCGGGGGGGGGGGGGGGTCCATATATATTTTTCTTAGCTTTTATGAATGTTGTACATTTTTATATTAAAAATTAAGATTGTTTAAGCTCTGGAGAATATTCATAATAAAGGGAGAATGCTCCTTTCCCTAACAAAACGTCATTAGTCATTTTTAAAATTCGTGAGTAAAAAGTTTTCATTTAGTTTAATAAGTAGCGACGTCGCCACTCACCTCTTGCCCCTCCGGAATCGCCATGATTTAATTAAGTAAACTATTCGCAGAAATATAAGTCGATTTAATAAATAAAATTTTAATTGAGCTTAATCAAAAATCAGTCCTCTTGTTATAAAAAATAATATTATTGATAAATTGAAAAAAAAAATCATATAAAAGTTTTAAAAATAAGTACAATAAGAAAACACAAAAAAAATTTTCGGGGAAGCCCAACACACACAAACACAAATTTCAAAGGCTGGAGGGCCGAGGCCCATGAGTCCCCCTTCCCTTAACAAAACAACTTTAATTATCTAAAATATATTGGCTGAATGTTTTCTTGGCTTAAGCATAAAATTATTTTGAAAACGAAAGTGGGGAAAGTAGTCCATGTTTAAAAGAAGATGCAAAGTGATTTCATATTAAAGAACAATAGGACAATGATGCATAAATCAATGGCCTTGTTTTGAAATTTTATTTATAAGGAAATCGGACAATAAATTTTGCTTGACCTCCATTTGAAGTTTACATTTTGGTTTCCAACAATAAAATATGGAAGTGATCCTATATCCGATTAATCATTTTCCCCCTGACAATTATAATATGCATCACTGTTCTAGGAATTAGTAAATAACAATGAATAGGTACTTACCAGTGAGAAGGTTTATCTGAAAGGCAGCATCGGGGTCCCCGGCGAGAGAGTATCGCAGAGCAGCATTCTCATCGGCATCGGCATCTGTAGCTCTGACTGCACCCACCCGGGCTCCAGGAGTACGATTCTCTTCCACCACGAAATGATACCGTTCAAGTTCGAAACGAGGGTCGTTATCGTTAGCGTCGAGGACGGTAACGACAACAGCAGCCCGTGCTGATAACGGTGGGGTACCATTGTCAGTGGCTGCTACGGCTAATACATGTCGAGGAAGAGTCTCCCGGTCCAAAGGGCCCGTTAAGTATAACCATCCGGTTGTTGATTCGAGGGCAAAAGGACCACCGTTCGATGACGATGAAGATGTTGACGATGAGGTGTTCGTTGACGAGAGAAGGCGGTATGTTATGCGAGCGTTGTTACCCGTGTCGAGATCCACAGCTGTCACCTGGACCAACTGTAACAACAGATACAATTTATTAGAATGGTTTAGATAGAAACAAATTTAAAACTTTTTTTTTTTTTCAAGAGTTTGTAATGTTATAGATTGAAGAGATCGAGTTACGGAAGTAATGCCGATTATCAGCATTACCTATATATATATATATATATATACTAAAGTGTACTAAAGTATACGCAGGTCATCGTATAGAGATCTGGGTACAATACCCCAGAGTGTTAACGATAGTTCTTCCGCAACTGGCTAAAGATATGTCCTAGTTCTTTCTACTAAAGAAGGGAGGAGGAAGAAAGCTGGCATAGAGAAAGAAGAACTACTAGCTTTAGCTTGGATAACTCGTGGTCGCCCTCCACAGTTATGAGCCTCTGTGTGTATTGAATATTTTATTATTATTAAAACATTGCTGTTCATAGTTTATACCAGGGGTTCCTAAAGTGCTGGGCCAAATGTTGTCCACCCTCCTGAATTCATAAAAAACGATTTTCTCTTTTATAGTATATTATAAATAAAATTCATTCAATTCAAAAAATAGTAAATGTTATGTTGGGATCAGGGGTTGTCAGGATAATCAAAAATAAAAGTGGGAAAAGATTTTAAATTATATTTAAATCGCGTCCGGATGAGTGAGTTGCATATAATCGAGTTTCCACTGCATTTATAATTGTAACGGCCATTCTCAGCTAATTGTAGTAAACTTCTTTCGGATGTTCAGCTTTTGAGTTGACTAATTCGTGCCAGAAGATTAATTATATAAAAATCGGTTCATGGGGCGCCAAATATTTCCAACCGTCCAAAACCAAAGGTCAAAAATTTAAGATTTTTAAAAAGTGTTATAAAAAAAAATCTATCTATCCTTCTCCATATTTGCTCCAAGTAAATATGTCAATTATTCTCATATTCCGAATAATGAAACTTTTTTAGGTATGTAGATTTCTTTGAATTTTAAAATCCTAATATATTCGAAATGAGACGGAAATGATTTAATTTTAATGGCATTGTTTGAAGAAAAAAAAACTTTTCTCGGTCTGAAAGGGTGTTGTTGAGCCTGGCCGAGGAGGCTAATAAGGGACTGAGGGAGGGGAGGGAGAGACTGGTGCTAAGCCCCCACTTTTGGGTGCCCATCTGTTCTGGTGTCGGGTGTTTCAAGGTCCCTCTTGGCTCTGCCTCGGCTACATCTCCGCCGTCTGTACCATCCATCCAACTGTTTATTTTTTTAAATGTGAGTGCCTCGGTTCTCATTCACAATTCTATTACAACAATACCAAATTTCATGTTTTTATACACGTTATTTTTTTCTCAGTGGCCTAAGTAGGCGTATCGAGAAGTGAGACAAGTGAAATTCTTTTGTATCTTTTGTTTCATCTTATTGGATAATTAGGAGAGCTAGGTGAAATTCAAAATCATCAAATTCCATGTTTTACCTATTATTAAATTTATTATTTTGAAATATTCATGTAGGACTTCTAATTATCAATTAAGACGAAACAAAAGAAACAGCTTGTGGAAGGGGAAAATATATATCGGTTAATATAATCATTATAAATTGACAATAATTTTAAGAATTAAAAGGAAAATATTCTACAAAATCAAAGAGTGACAACATTATGTAATTTATTTAAAAATAAAGATTTATGTTATCGTTGCTCATATATCAGAATTAATAAGTAAAAAATATATCGAAAACACCTACCTTTGAAAAAAATATCAAATACATATAATACATACATCTTCCTTGGATATTTGAATTAGAAAGTAAGACCCTTCAGAAAAGTTACCAAGAAAAATCTTTTATATAGAATTTCTTAAGTTAAAATTTTTTTTTGATTTTAACTTAAGCGGGAAATCTTTAAGTTAGCCAATTAAGAAAAATTTTCCTTTAGTTAAGATTTTTATTAAAAAGGTTTCTGAATACGGGCCTTAGAATATTTTAAAAATATAAAATTTTTTCTACGATTCTTTTGAATACCCGTGTCAAAATTATATAATTAAACTTGGAAATTAAATATATCTCACTTATAAATATAAATATAATATATTAATAATAATTGTTTATGGATAATATAGGTAGCAAAGTTTTATTATATATAATTTTTTTTGTTAAAAAATAAATTTAATAGAAGCCCACACTAATCTCTGAATTAATATTATTATTATTTATTTATTTGTTTTTTTGGAGCCGAATGTTTTAAAGGAGTCAGGTCTTGGGTCATCCTTCACCTCTATAACCAGCAGGACTAATAATGCTCACTAGCCCGATAAAGTTATTCAAAGCGAATCACCTTATTTTTGCACCGCCATCTATTAAGTGGTTTTAAACCTCCTTTCCACTCTAAGCCACCAAGAGTGTAAATTATTTAATTAAATTTAAAAAGCTATATTTGTTCAATCAATAAATAAAATCAGTATAATATCTCTGCCAGATTGATTCTAAAACAATTTAACAAGGGTGTAAACAGGCAGTAAAGGGAATTTTTATATTTAGGGGTATTTTCTGCCCCTTCTTTTTTATTCTAGAATGGAATTTTTTAACATCAAATATGAATATGTTAGTTAACATTGAAATATATGTGCGCAATTAATATTAAAAGATATATATTTCTTTAGGCCCTATTCACATAAAGATTTCGTTGGACTTATAAAAATACAAAAGTAAGATGGAACAACAGACCCACTTCTTGTTTATTTTAATAAAAAAAGAAAGAAATTTAACGCTCGTTTTTTTTAAAGGCCGACCTCCCTCAAACAAGTCCTCTAAAATAAAAATCCCCTGCAAATCTTTTTCTTAAAAATTTTCATTTCTCAGGTGCTTCGCTGTATTCCGAGAGGTCTTTTCCCTTTTCCCATATGCATAGCCGTTATGACACGTATGGTCTTCAATTTTCTTTCTTTTTTTTTCTTTTTTTTTTTTAACGATATTTAATTATCTTCCATTATAAAATCTGACCAAAATTTAATGGTTTCTTCATAAGAGTTCATCAGAGTTGAAAAGAATAGGAAGAATTTTTGACCTTGTTTACAGCCTCTCATGATTGGTTCAATTGAGTGGGCATTTAAGTAATGATAGAGGTTAAGGACCTGAATCTAATAATGAGGCGAAAAAGAAGAGATGACCACTAAATTCTTGCTGAGAGTTCATCAAAAATTCTATTGATTTGAGAAATAATAAAACAGGATTGTTTTTTAAATTATTAAAGTAATATATTAATATTTTATATATAATTATTTTGGTATAAATTACGATAATTATTAATTTTGCGCCAGAAACATATTTAAAATAAAATAATTCAAAGTTTTTTATAATAGCTTGTTCAGTCGTTATGACGTAAGTGGAATTGCAAACCTTCTGGATGTCACGTCAAATATGGATAATTTAGGGGAACGGGCAAGTGAGAATATCCACGAAACTTGAGAAAAATCCGATCACCTATTCAATCTTCACTTAAGGGAAATATCTCTAGATTTTTTTTTTATATAGAATTTTTCTTCATTGTTTAGGAGAATTTAGAAAGACTTTTGAATTAGAATTAAGAAAAATTTTAATATAAGAAATTCTATTTAAAAAAGCATAGTAAAATTCCTCTTAAGTTAAGATTTTTATTAGGAAAGTTTTGCATGATACTCATTGGTCTAAACGTGACATCGACTGTAGATGAATTTGATTTGGACTTTCATATGACGTCATATTGAGTGAACAAGGGAGTCGCCCTTGTAATTGTTGCTGGGTTTATGGGAAAAGGGCCGAGAAAAAAAAAAGCTCCCTCCTCATCAAATTGTCCCGACCCCCGAATATTAAAATCAATTTATTAAAAAAGAAAATTACGAAATTTTTTATTTCTATTCCTTAAAAAAAAAAAAAAAAAAAAAACATTTTGGGGGTTTTTTTTTTAAATCATATAATTATATTACAATTCACAAACCCAAAACCTTTTTTATTTTATTTATTGTTTTTTTTTTTTTTTTTTTTTTTTTTTTTTTTTTTTTTTTTTTTAGAATTAGAAATAAAATTTAAAAAAAAATCCAAAACTTTACCTATGAAGAAAAAATTTATGTATTATGTAATTAATTATTATTCCAAAAAATTATTTATTTAAATGTCTGTTATAAAAAAAAAATATATTTTTTTTACTAGAGTAATACTCAAGGTATATTAAGCATTAAAACTTTTTACGATATGATAATGAGAATAAAGGACGGCTTCATTTCTACAATAAGTTAATTACACCATAATAGAATTTCCTCTTTTTGATCAAAATTCTTTAATGAATCTCCCTGGCTCCAGATGGATGCTGCGATGGGCTTTAACAACAGCAATATGGAGCCCTGTCTCCCACTCGCCTCCATCGTCATATAACAAAAGTCTTGTTTTGATTAATTAGCACTTACTTTCTGTCTCTCTCCAATTTTAATTCTAAACTCTAATTAACTTAAATGCCGCCACGAATATGCTACATAGAACCACAGCTCTATGATGTTTTTACATCAAGCTTATTTATTAGTGATTTAACACCTAATCAAAGATAGGCGAAGCTGGAGGGGGGAGAGGGAGGCGGAGGAGGAGTTTCTAATTTTTTAATGAATAATTGCATTGATACTTTTTATAAGTCAAGAAAAAATAAATAAATAAATAATAAATTCACGATCATGGAGATAACGAATTGAATAAATTTAAATAAAAAGAGATGCTTAAAATTTATCAATTTTCAGTGTTCAAATTGCCACCTTCTTAATTACGTGATTAGTTCTGAACTCCGAAACGTCGGTGGAAAGGAGTTCCGAGTTTTTATTTAAATATTATTAATTAATAAAAAATTAATTCTATTCATTCCTAATTTTTTTATATAGAGAAATTTAATAAATATATCAATTTTTCCCTAAACTTCGAATTTATAAATTAAATTTCATAAAGGCTTGAGCAGAAATGAGAAATGTAGTTCTTCTTTTTCATTTAAATTAATTTCTTCCCATATGATGTTTCGGTCTGGCTATGGACCATTAACGAGTGCCAAAACGAAATCCCACTCAATTAATGTCTTTGTTTGGAGTATTTGGTTCATATTTAATGTAAATAAATAGATATATCTATTCATTATTACTCTAAAGAAGAAATTAAAATTAAAAAAGAATAGCTCCATTTCTCTCAAATGATTAATGATTAATGATAACGGATTTTTATTAAATAAAATTTCTACAAAGTAAAAATTTTTTCTGTGATATAAACAGAGAAATCATTTATTATGTTTTTTCTTTTCAGTAATTTGGAGTTGGTATAAAACTTGTGACTAGGAGAGGAAGCAAACAGGCCTGTCGCAGAGCCTGAAGACTGGCTAATAGGGAGTATAAGAAACGTGGCTCCTGATGATAGTGATATAATATAGAATGAGGGTGTCAGCCTTGAATAAGGGCCTCTGTTTACAAAAAACTCTCTTCGAGACGTTTCGGCATAGATTTCACCATGTCATCTTCAACCTTTTCAAGAGTATAAATGTCTATAAAGCACATATATTATACTTGTTAAGTCTGTTATACAAATGACATGTAATGAAGATACAATATTTGAATTACTGACATGTGATTCTCACAAGAGTAAAGCTCATAATGATCTTATTTATAGTATTTAAAAGGAATCTAAATTCTATGCCGAAACGTCCCCAATAAAGATTTTTTTCTAAAATTTTTTTCTCTTATTCCTGGCTACACTTCTCTTTCTATATTATTTCGAGTATAAGAAATCCTAGCTTAGCTTATTGCCACCCATATACTCACCTGAGTGTACCAGATATATAAATTTATAACGTGACTAATATTCTAGAAATGTTGTTGGTGAGTACACTAACTCAGAAATTCCCAAATGAACATCAGGACAAGTTTTAATAAAAAGGAGAATTGCAATTGTCAATTGTCTCCTTCTTCGGCTCCCGCCACTTTTGAAACGAGTATTATAATTGCAAGATTGGTTGCGGATCAGGGTAGTAGGTTACAACCGGGGAACGATTTACGCTAAATTTTGTTTATATTTATATGCAAATAAATTATATACTGATTTATTATTACCTTAAATAATACTCGTAAACAAATAAAGCGAAAAAATAATTTTAGAGGCGGTAGGGGAATCTTTAGCCTAAGGGCGGCATTGATTGCTAATAAATAAAATACCTGTCTTTTAAAAAAATCCTTAGGTAATGTAAACGCAAGTCTGCATACGTTTGAGAGGATTGCTATGTTAGAGGAAATCCTAATCTTTTCCTAGTATTATCAAGAGTTTTTTATTTTGATTTCATTTATATTCCTAAAATAATAAATAAAATAAGCAAGGTGTTGGGTTTTTATCGTGTTAATTTCCCATTTATTACCAAGGGTTTATGTCGAGTTTTTGTATTTCTAGTTTGTAAACCTGATGACGACTGCAGTTGGAACGTTGTGAATTGTATTAAAAAATAATACTATAAAGAAAACCCAAAATCGTTTTATTTTAGGAAAAGAAATAAAATAAAAATAAAAAAAAATTGATCGAGAAAGTTTGAATTGTACTATTATTATTTATTATTATTATTATTATTATTATTATTATTATTATAATTCAAGAAAATTTTAGTTAATTTCTCAATAATTTTGTATTAATAATAAATTAATACCAAGGATGAAAACAAGGGTCTCTATTCCGTGTATCTTTTATAGATAAGGAAGTTAGTACTCCTTCCCCCCCCCCCCCCTATCTGCAACATCGTTTATCCGATCCTCATCAAATTTCAATACAATAAATATCCCATTATGGGGAAATATTTCTGCTAAGTTTGAAAATTCTCGCCTTAAAGGGGATGAAAATATAAGCAAAACAAAATGCTACACACACACAGACATAAACATATTTTAATAAAATTTCATGTTTTTTGGGCTAAAAATTTATAGAAATCCAGAGGGTCATATTTGGGATTTGAGAATTTTACTCTATATATAGAAAAAAAGTATAGCATAGTTTCTATTTTTAAAATATCCCGTTGCTTAGTTTATTAAAATTTTGATTGGAGCAAGAAATGTGAGAATGAATAATTGTGAGAAGAGAAGTCCAAATGGTTTTGAGACCGCTAGTATAATCTAATGGGGAATGTATGTGCAGGTCTACAGGTACCTGAGTGTTGGCGGGCGTGGCCTCGCTGACCGACACGGCGTATTCGAGGCGTTCAAACTTGGGTGCGTTGTCGTTAACGTCCTGCACCTCGACGAGAACAGTCATATTAGCGGATAAGGGTGGTTCACCCTGATCGGTGGCGATCACCATTACGCTATGACGGTGACTAGCTTCGTAGTCCAAGTGCCGAGTGAGGGTTAGGTGACCGAGACGTGCGTCCACCGCAAATGGAGTTGACAACGATGTAGCACCAGGACGCAGCAAGTAACGCACTGCACCGTTGCGTCCGCTATCTGCGTCCCGGGCTGTTACAGAGTACAATGGCACGCCAAGTGCCACCGATTCAGGTACAGAAAGGCGCACCAGAGACGATTCAAATTGCGGCCGATTGTCGTTCACATCGTCTACTTGGATATGAACCTGCACAAGAAAAATTTACAATGTAGTTTCCTCTCGAACATTAATCTTAAAAAAAAATCAACTATAAGACATATGGCAGACGAAGGATGCTTTTAGGGTATTTAGGTTCCGCGAATTTTTTTCTACCAATGATTAGAGTCTATTTTTTATTACTAATTTTTTCCTAATTCTAAGTTATAAATAAAGTACAAATAATTTAATCTATCAGAAGGCCTCCTATATATAATTATATTATTTAAAATATAATTTTGAATTTCATGTGGCTCTCCTAATTCTCCATTAAGACGAAATACAAGATACAGATTACTTTTTGGGGGAGGGGGGGAGAGAGAGGGTAGTAGGTAAGAGGAAGTAAATATTTTGAAATTAATTTTTCTTTTTCAAAAAGGAAAAAAATACTCATTTTTTGTCATTATTTGATTTTAAGTCCTGTCCCCTAAATTTTGAATCACTATTACTAATCCCGATCTTAAGAAATGCTCATTG
Organism: Anisolabis maritima; assembly: GCA_010014785.2. Classification (NCBI taxonomy): domain Eukaryota; kingdom Metazoa; phylum Arthropoda; class Insecta; order Dermaptera; family Anisolabididae; genus Anisolabis; species Anisolabis maritima. The sequence continues at coordinate 9,182 of JAAAKE020089777.1, read as the reverse complement.
TTTTCTATTTTTAATTTAAATAAAAATTTTCAGAGAATGTAAAATTTCAATTGTATAAATTGTTTTTGAAACGAATATTACCATACGATTGAATTCCGAAAAGATTCCCAAAACACACTAAGTAATTTCGGATTGCTATTGTGTGTGTATATGTGTGTATGTGTTTATTTGGTTGTATAAATTTCGTTGTTTATGGATTGAATGATATACTATCGGTGTCAAAAATAAATGGAGAGTCGACAAAAGTTTATGGAGCGCTTTCAAGTTAAAGATATCAACCAAACAAAGGACTTTCTCGAGAGACCCATTTACAGGTTGAGAGTCGTTTAAGATTTGTTTATGAGTTATAATACAATAGGAATTTAAGCCATAAAACTTATACTAATTTAAATATACTATCCGCCGCAAAAGTATTCACCATAAAATATACCTCTTTTTCTGAATATATAACTTATTTAATTAAAAAAAAATGTTAATGTGAGGAAGTATTTTTTTATTTATTTAATTTTCAGAAATAAACTCGTATTAAAGTGTGGCGTATTAAGGGATAAAATAATCCTCACTCAACAAAATATAAAAATAAATAAATAATTTAGATAAAAGTATAAAAGTAATATTTCTGAGTGGTTTGTTGTGATTTAAAAAATATATAATAAATGAAATGTGAGTGTCTGTTTATAGAAAAAGAGGAGATTTGATTGTAATTAATATATAAACGAAAACTATTTGACAGGCCGTCGAGAGCTTCAGGGACTGAATTTAATCTTTATTTAAATCAATCTCCGAGTCTCTTTCAAAGATCAGGGGGCATGCTGTATTCACCTTTGCTCATTCAATATTTACATATTTACATCATATGAAACGCAAGTGAAATTCCAATACATCTACCCTCGTTGTAAGATGATACACACTTTTCATTGGCACGTCACTTCACTAAAGTGCGCATCTATCACGGATGGCAATTCCCTAAATTTACTATATCAATTCAAGTGTAGTGGAATTAGAATTGCACTTATATGACGAATTGACAATTGCAATGTCACCCTCTCTAAAATATAAAAACTAAATCCAAATGTGCAATTAAGAAAATTTCTTTTATAAAAAATAAAGCAATTCATTTATTTAATATTTTACTTATTCCTATTTTATAAATGGCTTATAAAAAATATTTTAACTAAAATTCATTTAATTTTCTTAATAATTTAGTTCCGGTTAATGTCTAAAATTATATATATGCATGTATATATACATATAATAATAATTAATTTTTGAAAGTGTTTTTGTGATGTGGAGGAAGTTAATTGTTCCCCAAATGATTGGGAGACTCGTTCCTAAGATGTTGCATGTTGTGTTTTCGTGCACAATCGAGCTGTTCATTTATCAATCGAAGCTGATGGAGAATTGTGACATAAAGGCACCTCCCCTCCTCCTAATTTTTTTTCCTCCGGCTCCCTCGCCTACCGATTCCGTTCTCACTCTGTTAATTACTAAGCAACATACTTGAATCAGTAATTGGCCGTCTTATTCTTATTCTTTATGTTTTGACAATTGATCATGATTCATTAGCGGACCCCTGACCCTACCGATGAGGCCTGCAGCTGTCTTCTTTCCTCTTGGCTGTGTGAGCCCAAAGAAGGCCTCCATCCCATCAACACAACTGAATAATCGTTCCTTCGGATTAGACCAAAACCAATTCCTATTCTTTATTTAATTCACCTTTTTCCGAATCAAAACAACTTTATTTGTGGTAGCGAAATTTTGAAGAAATTGCAATAAAATACTATGTGTACCAATATTTTCTTAAGGAGTTTTCAAATATAAAAATTTTTGGATTAAGATTTATAAACAGAGCCTTGAATTGTCGGCTACTACAATATCAGTATAATACCTATAGATATATTTTTATTATACATTCAATACCATATTTTTTTTGGTCTTAATAAATAATTCGGTAAGTACATGAAAAGCAAAAATTATCCAAGGTTATAAATTTTTTTATAATATAAAATTTATATTTTTTGATTTTATGTAGCTCTCTTAATAATTTCTTAAGTTGAAACAAATATGGCTTATGTTTTTGTTATATATATATATACATACACCTTGGAAATAGTTTCTGATGGAGGTATCAACCAAAAAAATCAGTCAAATTGAATAGAACTAGTTCTAGTTAAATGAAAAATATCTAACTCGGGATATTAATTTTTGAACGATAGAAAATCATTTATCTTCTAATATCTCTAGAAGTGTTTTAAAAATTCCTGGAGACATCATTGGGCGAACGAGCAAAATTCTAATTAATTTTTTTATTTATTTATATTAAAATAATACAAAAAAGAAATAGCAATTTTTTATATCTAATTTTATAATATCAAAAATATTTGCAAATTTTTATCATGATTTTTTTTAATAAAAAACTTTGAAAACCCCTAAATAGCTATTATTTGAAAATAAATAATTTTAATGTTATGACTAACAAAGCTAAGGGCAGGCGGTGAAAATGAATGCAAAAGCGTGTTTTCTCTCTTGTGGAAGAAAAATATACTAAATTCTCAGATTTAAAACAAAATATTTTATTTTTGATTAATCGATTAAAACATAATTGAAATTAGAAAAAGTATTATTATTTTTAATATTTATTTAATTAAAATTATTAATTTTAGAAGAATGGATTTTACAATCCAATTTTTTATGCTATAAATGTTTTTATTAAAAAAATTATATTAGAAATTATTTTATTATTATTAGATAGAAATAATAAAAAATTAAATAGAATTTTGCTTATTTGTTCATTGATGTCACCAGAATTTTTTAAAACATTTTTTAGAGATATTAGAAGATAAATTATTTTCTATCGTTCAAAAATTAATATCCCCGAGTTAGATTCCAAGTTGAGATATTTTTCATTTCACTTATAATTTTCAACACAACTAATCCTGGCCTGATGATAAAAAACATTATTAATGGTAAATTAATATTCATAAATTATTTAGATTAATCGCTTGGATGCTTTTGAGAAATGAGAACGTTTCCCGGCTGGATTTTGCGAATTTCACGATTTCTTTTGTTTTTTTTTTTCGGATTGAGATGCACTGTTGTCAAGTTGCACAATTTCATTGGTACATCGAGGGATATTAATTGTCATAGCTTAGATGCCATTTATCAATGGGGCAGGTGGTGTGCCACTTAAGGTTACTCTTAGAAGAGCCTCCATAATTGCTTAATAAGGGTCAACAGTCGAACGGATTCGAAATTAAATGAGAAAAAAACGAAGAGAACGATCGACTGACTGAGTTCGGTGCTGCAATAACTCGTTCAGAGAAGGGATGAGAAAACTTCCGAGAGGAGTCCAGCCAAAGTACACACCCCTATATATATGAACCCTTGCAAAAGATCTAACCAAACAACGAGGAAATAATACTAATGTGATATTGAATTTTTAATAAAAAAATTTTAGAAGTTCAGAGGCAAGTTTTTTCCATTCCGGTGGAGGAAGAACGCCAAAAATTTTATGCCCAAACATGGATGAAATTTACAAAATATAAGTTTTTTTTTTTAATTTTTTAGGTTTGAACGGAAAATATCAAATATAAAATAAAAAAAAGGAAAATAATTTTGTTTTATAATTAATTTAATGGAAATATTAATAGAATTATTAAGAAAAGGGAATGTATTAAAAAATTTCTTTAAGAATGATATGAGTTTTTTTTATTTTTTTTCTCCTTAAAATAAATAACAAATAAACGAAACAGAGGGGAGGAAATTCATAATTTACTATTAAAAGCACAGATGGGGACAACATATAAGCGACATCATTCGACATCGACACTCCATCCAAACCATATCGTTGATGCAAGTGACGACCAGCCAGACACCGCCCTGACAAGGTCGAACGCCGGACCGCAAAGACCCAGGGTGGCCCAGCTCGGAGGAAGAGCTCAGGAAGGAAATCACTCTTCTAAAGAAAAAGTTTGGAGAAATCCAAATCTTCCCCAAGGGCTTGGAGTTCACCTCCGACCACCCCAACCACCCAAGAAGACCTCTGCACCGACCGGCGCGAAGATAGATCGATCCGCGATGCACCCACTCAAGAAAACGTTAACCTCCATCGACCAGCATGGATATAGGCCCAACAGCGATTACGACAGCTCGACGGAGCAAGCAACAAGCCTTTTCAGCAATGAAGAGTCGGTGAACCAATTCACCGACCCCACCACAAAGCCGTCAATTGCTATTAACGGAGTGCTTATGGCACCAACAAGATTCGGAATGTCTGCGGATTCAACGTCCGCTGGACTATTTCAAAAAGGAGGAGAGGCCCAGGAAGGTGCTTAAATTGTCAACAATTGAACCACTCAAAGGCCTTCTGCCACAAAAAGGCCGTTTGTTTGCATTAGAAGGCTGCCAAGTCGAGAAGGTCCGCTGCGCCAACTGGTACAGAATACTGACCGCCCACCGGAAAGCTCCCCATACAATCCCCCCCCCCCCCCAGGAGAGGCTCAGCAACCCCGAAATCCTGGTTGGACTTGGAAAAGTCTCGGCGAAGTCATCGAGAACCTCAACATCCGGCCCACTTCAAGAATGAAGAGCCACCCGCTCGACGCCGTCAAGAGGATAGCCGAAGACGCCGACTCCAAGCCATTTGGCAAATCTTTAATCACTCTCTCCCAACTCACCCCTCCTGCACCCTACACACCCTATCTCATTCCCTCCTCCTCAAAAGTCTCTGGTCCAAAAAAGGGGTTTTTCCAAAATTTTTCCCCTTCCATTATAGCATCCCATAAACAGCTGAAACCCTCCACGCATATTAGCTGTGAAAGCGAATAGCGCTGAAATCCCCCAACGACTTATTGTAAAATATGTTAGGCTGTCCAAATGTGATATTTCCCTCTAGATTTAAGTAGTCTAATGTAATTGAATTGTAAGGTCAAGAAATTTTGTTTATTAATTGTAAAACTTTTGTAAATAAACAAATTGAATCGAATCGAAAAAAAAAAACATAAGCAGTGAAAATCCAAGGCAGAGAGATTTACTAAACACTTGTATTTATTTAAATAATAAAATTCTAAAGTGAAATTTTGGGCGCCAAAAAATCCACTATAATAGAAAGCAAATTAAATATTTAAATAAGAAATAAATAAATAAATAAAATTCCTATTTATTAGGATGGTTAAAATATGAAGTTAGTTTGCCAGAGGTAAAATTTATAACGTTAGGAAAGCCCGCGCACAAAACACATAAATATGTAGATAAATTCCAGTTCGGGATATAGTAATTCAGGGTGAGAAACTCAAAAGTCTAATACTAATAAATTGTTTTTCCACTTAAGATAATAAAAAAAATACAACTTGAAGGTTGTTTTCAAAGTTCAAAAAATTTCTCTTAAGTCAAGGTAGATTTGTTTCTTATAGTTGATTTTTTTTATAAAATAATCCCGCATTTTACACGATTCTTCAATTCTTTAACAAAATTGGTTTTTGTTATTTTTATATAATGTAATAATAACCCTATTTTTCAGAAGACTAATAGTTTTTATTAAATTACTATATTTAAAACGATACAATATAAATAATATATAAAAAGATCGAAAAATAATTTTTAGTCTCAAATCCCATCTCAAGGAACTTCTCAGATCATTAATCCACTACTGACATAAATTTTTTAATATTCAGCATTATTTAAAATCGTGTAAAATGCGATCCCACGATTTTACCTGTAAAAGAAAGAACGTGGAAGAAGAGCCTACCTGCGTATGTGCAGTAGCAGCGCCAGGCCAAGCAGCTTGGACGTTAAGAAGTACGCCTGCTTGTCTCTCGTGATCAAGGGCCGCTGCTGTCCGAAGTACTCCAAGAGCAGGTTCGATGGTGAATAAGCCAGCAGGATCGCCAGAAGTAATGGAGTAGTGAGGACTACCACGACCAGGTCCTGAAATTAAAGCAATGTGTCAGATTTCGTTCAGTAAATTTCTTTACATAACAAATCGGTGTTATTTGAAGGTTAATGTAAGTTAAGTGTAAACATACGATAGTATTATAAAAGTGGAAAAAGAAGGTAAGAGTTAGTGCACTGGCTTTCTACATATCGTGAATGTATCCAAATTTTTTCATAAAATAAAATACCACAAGAAAATAAATTTCATAATAATAAATTATCAAAATTCAAAACGCCTCTCTCTTCTCAAAAAATAGAATTCAACGCAACCAAATATAGTAAAAACCCTAGTACCAGCCTCCTCGAGATAACAGACGATTTCTTTGGTTTGGTTTCTACCCGTTTGTATTTAACTTAATCTAACTTCCAAAATTTGGACAACTTTTTATAACGGACTGAATACCGAGAGTGTAGAGGTTTCACTGTATATATAAAATCTGTCCAGTTTTAGGCCATAGAACAATCGAGCACTTAAAGAGAGGGAGCGGCAATCTTAAAGAAAACAATTTTTTTAGCTTATTCAGAAGCCACTTCAATTTTTTTATAGATCGGCCCTTAAATAGGATACTAATGGCCAATTTATTATTTATTTTTTTTAATGTGAAGTGGCTTGGCGCCCTGCATGACTTGGCGCCCGTCTGTACGTCTGTATTGTCTTATTAATTAATGGTATATAATAATATAATTTCTTAATTGTATAGCTCTTACATTTTTCTCTGAGAGAGGCAGTATTTATACTTGAGAGCCCAAATGTCCTAGTAAATTTTGTACTTGATGATAAATTAAAAAAAAAATGTTATTCATAATAACATAAAAGGTCAAAGTTCGAATCAAAAGAGTGTTTAAAAATGAATAGTAAATTTCCAATCATTAATGAATGGAAACACATTAATTAATTAGTTTCTCCCTCTCCCTATCTCTTTCTCTCTCGGCATCGAATTGGCAATCCGGAATTTCCTTTAGCTAATGCGCAAACTCGGACAAACCGATATAAATAATAAATGATTGGCTCATATAAAACATGTCATTAAGGAGAAAAAAAATCAATCATTTTTCAAAAAAGAATAAAGCAAAACTCCTCAGTGACAAAGGTCGGGAAGAGCATTTTTAATATAGACTATATCTGATACCAGAATATTAATGGATGGATATAATTAAGCTGAAATCAAGTTCGTATTGTGTAGATATTATGTTAGTCTGATAACACAATGGAAGCCATCAATGTATAGAAAAGAATGAGACAAACAAAGGAATTCTTACCATATTAAATCATGATCAATTTTAGCGACGATTAATTCAATAAATATTGTTAAGTAAAAATATTTAATAAAATAAAATTCTTTATATTTTTAGTGTGTAATTTGGATAGTAAAAATCGAAAACAAACAATATAATATACCTAAAGAACAAAGAACATTCTGGGCGGAGCCTGAGAGAAAAGAGGAGGGGACGGTACCCCCACTCCCACCGCTAAACTTAGTATGTTACTATATTTCAGAGGCTTGATGACATTTTATATATAAATTCTCGATTATTAAAAATAAATTAATTTATTTTAAATACGTTATCAATTACACCGTATAAGGAGGAAGTACGATGGAGGGGAAGAATTTGGCGCCTGTTCTTTTGGAGGTAGTTTGGAAATAGATATTTTTATATTAGATTGATTTAAAAAAAATAGACATCGAAGTTGCCACAATTTCCCGCACATTTTAGCAATCGTTTTACTTAATTTGAACAATTTTGGTGGCTATTCTAATAGCATCTAATAAATAATTATTTTAAGAATTTTAATGAAAATCATTAGAGCGAATTTTGAGAAAATTGGAAAAAAAAACAACTAAAAAAGTACATCAGTAAAGTACTAGTACTCTGGCCGATTTTATTGAAAAGCTTCGAAGTGCATGCGACGAGAGTACCTAGCTTAAATATAAAATCTCAGCGATGTACGTTTTTTTTTTTGAGAAATCTTGTTCAATTATACTATATATAGGGTAAAAGAAAGTAAACATTTGATTTGAGCCCCCCCCCCCCCACCGTTCATACTGTGTGCTTGCGTCAATTATCGTTGGTGGTTTACTTCT
>JAAAKE020089766.1:0-21100 GCA_010014785.2 Anisolabis maritima | reverse complement strand
ATTCATAGAGAATTTTGAGAAAATCAAAAATAATTTAAAAAGTACATCAGTAAAGTACTGAGACCTTTTGGCAGATTTTGGTAAAAACTTACACACACACACACCTACAAACACACGGATGATTTCCTGTAAGTGAAAGTAAACTCACAAATTCGAAAGAATCGCCAGAAATGGCCTATTCAAAATAATACTTTTTTCTCGGCCGATTATTTTTCAAAAAAAAATTTAATTTTTTGAATTATTATTACAATATTATTAATTGTTTTAGATTCATTCAAATAAAATTATTTAGAATTACTAATAATTTATTTTAATGACTACTCTTAAGTCATAGTTGTTGACATACCTTTAATTTAAAAAAATTTAATTAATTAATTTGTATAAAATAAACGGAATTTTAAAAATTTAATTAAATTAAAAGAAAAATAAATTTAGATAAAAGTGATATTTCAAATGAGGTGAATATTACTGATTTTTGTTGAAGGCATTTAACTATTTTCATATCTTAATTAGTTTGAATTTGTTGAAGTATTTTATTTATTATTTAAATTTTTGCTATTTTCTTATGCGGAATGAAAAAAAAAAAAAAACTGTGACATTAAGAAGTACTTAGTTTAAAAGTTAAAATACCCAACATGGGTTCGACTCCTGAGAGTGCCTCACCTTTTCTTACGAGTTTAAGGTAAATATCCTAAGATCGCGAAATTTATATTTTCTAAATTTTAGGAAAATTTGATCCCATTCCATTAATTTTTTTTAATTTGATATTAAATAGAGATTTTTAACTCGTCCGTTTATTTTGGTCTGTACAAGTTATCTTTTTTAATAATTTATTCTAAAGTAGAAGTGGAGCTCTTGCTTCATAACTAAGGATTCGTATTCCTGAGCGGTATACCAATTAATATAAATAAGATTAATGGAGTCTGTATGCCGAAAAAGAAAAAAATAATTTTCATAATTCTATGGCTAAAGAAATATAGATATATTAGATAATATCTTTCTATTGATAGATAAATTAGCCTTCTTGATTAAAAATAGCGCATTTCTGTAGCCAGAGAGAGATATAAGGAAGGTGATAATGTGTTTGCTTTGTGTTTTATGAGGATAAGGTAGGGACAGTCAACTCGGCTCAGGTGATACTTTTTGAAAGTGGCAAGCCAGGTAACAGCTCAAAAAAAAAGTCAGGCAAAATTTCGAGACGCCAATGAAGGTGTCGAAGTGTTGTTTAGAAGATGAGTCAATCATAATCTCTATCTATATCATTAGGTTGGTCTAATTATTAAAAAAAAAAAACTTTTCTAATCGATTGTTGGCACAACAGAGAAATTGGCAAGTTAAAACTCAAAGGCAAATTAGACGACTTGAGCTTGAAAAAAATTTACGGGTCCCAGTAATTAGTATTATTTTTAATAACTTTTATTTGAAAAAAAAATGTAATTTTTTTTTAGACCTTAATACATATAAATATATATATATATAAAGTACCATATTATCCAAATCTTTTGCAGTTAAAGATCCATTATATGGAAAATGCGCTGTAGTCAGACACTAATTGTATTGACCAAGCGGCTTCTAAATCTGAATGATGGATACTTTAGTTGGGTGGTTGGCATGTGATATTAGAATATTGATGTGGCAAGAGAACCTTAACCAACTACACAACGCAATGTACTGTATATATATTTCGAAAATAAATTCACACTATTTAGATAGTGAAATCATAGTTAAACATAAAGAGTTTTTGCGTAAAGTAATTATTTAACGAATAATTAAAATAAAAAAAAAAAATGTTCTAATTTTGTTAAAATGAATGAGAACGTAATGGTCAATGACTTTCTAATTTATTTATATTTTAAAATAAATAAACGTCTCAAGGGCAACACCCTGAATGTGTCCTTCAAACTTTCTTTGAATAATCTTACTTTTTATATAACGACAATAATTTAAAAATATTTTCTTTTAAGTGAAATAGTTTCACTATTTATAAATAAAGTATTTGAAAATATCTAGTTAAGAAAATAGCGTACTATTACGTATTTAATTACCTTTTAATTATTTTTATTGAGGAGATTTATAATGAAAACATAATTTAACTTAATTATTTTTCATGAATATTTATGATATAAAAAATTTCTCGAAGGAAAACAAGGTAGTAGGTTGGTTTAACAATCCTAGATAATTCCTGTTACTTGAAAAAAAATTAGATGTGGAGAACGTTGGAGGTCAAAGCCATCTTTCTTCGTTTAATCAACTGCTTTATTTTTTTTCTTATATAATAATTTTAAAAAAAATTTTATGCCCCACCTTAGTTATATATAAAATATCAAATACGTCATATTATAGATAGTAAATATCACATTCTTTAAAAATATTTTTTCACATTAAAGGTAGAAAAAAATTAAAATACAAATTTTTTTTTATTACAGGAAAAGAGAGTGAACTAGAACATGGTTTATTTAAATTGGAATGCTGTTTTATTTAAAAAAATAATATTTTATGTCAGCTTAATTAAAAAGATAGGTGCCAAGAATGGAACGAGAGTTCTCGATTCATTACTCAAGAGCAAATCACGCATGCGCAGTTTTTAATTCTGACTAAAAATTAACAAACGCGCATGCGTAATGTGGTCTTAACTAATAACTCAAAAACATCAAAAATTTCAGGAGAGTAGGTCGTCAGTAATTGTCCTGCATTTCAAAAAAAATAATACTTTCCTACTATATATTATATTTCATATAATAGTAAGAGAAAATTAAAAAAAAAATTTATTTATTAAAATAAAGAAATTAAAATTTGCTTTGGTATTGCTCGTAATCCTCATTTGTAGATGTGATTAAAAAAAAATCCAATTATATTTATAAAAAAATATTAAAAAACAAAAGAAAAGTCAAGTTAAATAATTTATCATACTAAATTTTAAAATAAACGATAAAATTCAATTTATACCCTAACCATCCTGGCAGCAAATCTATTCCTATCAATTTACAAAATTGGTTGTTTAGAATTTTCGAACGAATTTCTCCTCTAGTTACTATAATATCTTAACTTAAATCTAATTTAAGAAATGCTTAATTTTAAGATGCTTTAATCACGGAAGAACATGGGCTTGTTTACCGCAACTGCCTCATTTTCCAGTTACGAGTTCAAAGTAAAAATATAAAATCATTTTTATGACATTTTTTTTTTTAATTTAGAGAGTAAATTTTATTATTTCTCATTAAATAAATCTTAATGATATATTTCCTTGTTAATTCAAAAAATATATTGAAAATATTATTTATAATAATAGTCTTTTCATATTTTATTTATTACGAAACAAAATAATTTTCAAACAAAGCGCTCCAATTGTTTATTCTTTCCTCGCTTTCAATCTCCTACCTTTTCTATATTCTTTGTAAGAAAATTTCTCTCCTGCTTAAATTTGACGTATTTATTAATGTTCTCTCTCTCCTTTTCAAATTCTTCTTCAAAATTCACTTCTCGAACGGTGAGTTGTTAAATTTTAATATATAAATATATAAAAAATAATATTTAAATAAAAATATAGGAATATATAATTCATAATAAATGTATTTTTCGAAATAATGGCATCAATTAATAAAACACAAAGTTATTTCACACGCAATAGTGTGTATTATATATTTTAAATAAATAAAAAATAAAAAAGTATTTATATACAATAAATTGTGAATTATATCGATTATAATATAAAGATATAATCCAATAAACTAAACTTTCTCATGATTTCATTTATTATATTTGATAAATTAAAAATTATTTATAAGTTAATTAACTTAAAGAAATATTTTTATTGGTCCTCTGAAATTTATTTATTTATACTCTCTGAAATCTATTTATTTTCATATTCTTATAAAATTTTAAATTCATAAATAAGAAAAAAAGGTTTTATTAAAGGTGGGGAATCCCATAAATGCCACAAAATTGTGACTTTTTTTATAATATATCAAATTTTATCACTTATTCTCATTTAAGACCCATTCATAAATGCTAAATTTTTTCCATTTTCAGAGTTCAATAAATTAATCATGAAAATATAATCTATTTTTAAACCTACATATACTTCGTGCTATCTCATAACTGTATTTTTGTTTATACTTATTGTTAATTCATTACTAAAATAAAACCAACTAACTCATCAATAACAAATAAGAAATTTAAGAAAAATTAAGAGATCGATTATATTGGCTATATCTGATTTTTTAAAGATAATATTATAATTGTAAATTTTTTCCTACTTTTTTTCAATAAATTATGTATATTTTTAAATAGATCAAATTATATCTTATTATGAATTTCTTTAATAATTTTTTGTCATAAAACTAGTTAACTTTATTTATTCACTAGATACCGTTTTATTTCATTCATTTTTTAAAATTTCAAATATTATGTAAGAACTTGCGTAAGATTTTGTAAAATAATAGATTCACTTACCAATGTATGTAAAAACATTAATCATTTACTTTCTAAAAATATTTTACTGTTATTTACAATGTATTTACAATATTTATACAGTGGCGTAGTTAATAAGGGAGGGGTCGGACCTTCTTTGGACAAAAAAAAATTGAAACTTTTTCGTGGAAAAAAGAAAAGAAAGGATAAATTACCGCAAGAAAAGTATCTCACTAGTTATGACCATGTATCCTTATTTTAATCTTGAGTTATGACATCGAAATTTTGATTAATACTTTTTAATTTCTCGAACTTAGGATATTTACCTTAAACTCATAAAATGAAAAAATGAAGCACTCGTGGGAGTTGAACCTACGTTCTCCAGTGGTTTACGCCAGTGGGTGTTTTAGTTACAACCATAAAGTTACTGAATTCTTAACTATGACCTCAGGCAGTTCTTCAGAGCTCAAGTTCTGGGTCAAGGACATATTAAATTGTCCCCTCTCTCTCATTAGAAAGTCCTCTAAAGACATTTTCCAAAATGATAAACGGTAGGGACTCCCATAAATTAAATCCGCCCTTGGATAACCTCCTTTCCTTAAGTACGAATGTCTCATCTGTCTGAAATGCTAGAAAAATTCCAATCCCACTTATTGGACTTCAATTTTTTTAGTAATTAATAAATATAATAAAAAATAAAAAGAAACTAGAATGACTCCATTTGACATCTAGATTCAATGAAAAAGGCGAAGGAATAAATATGACATCTGGTTAAATAGATTACAAATTTAATTTAACATCATCAGGTCTTAGTTTGCTGAAAATATTTCTCATTAGCGTAAAGATGTTAAATTAAATAACTAAATCGATCTTTTCAAAATTGGACATTTATTTAACCTAACGTCACATTTATTCCCTCGACTTCTTTAATTTAAAAAAAAAATTCATATTTTTTTCTTTCATAAAAACAAATTGATATCGTTCATCTAAAATTCCTTGAGTGTATAAAAAAAATTTATATTTTTTAATTATTATATTTAAAAAAAAAAGGTAGATGAAATCATTAGATTCATGTATATTTGTGCCAATTAAATAATTGTTTCAGTTTTGAAACACATAACATATCAAATGAATATATCAACTTTTACTAGTTCAGATTTTTTAAATTATTTGATGCTAATCAAATGAATTAATAAATATATGGAAAAAATAATAAATGTAATTATTTTAATAAAGAACTTCTTTCTACCTTTCACTTAAATTAATCAATTTTCATAAATATCTGATTTTTTTAAATTTCCTTTTTATAGTTTATAATTATCTATACTTTCTCATCTTTGGATAATATTAATTAATTTAACTATTATTTTAGTTACTAGAAAGTAAGGAGGGATTTTTTTTAAAATGACGATACAGCTGAAATCCTAGAACTCTTGAAAAATAATAGTAATCCCCCCTCCTTCCTCTCTATCTCTTCTAAAAACTGAATATAAGTAAATTTTCTTATTGTACCAATCACAAATATAACTCAATAATTAATAAAACATGATTAATTTTTTTAATTTAAAGTTCTACCTCTATTTAGAACTATGTTTTATGATATATACAGACTTGAATATAACATTTTTATAATTATATTTTCATAATAAATTGTGGAATTTGAAATTTTATTTTATTTGTAAAGTATGCTTGTACATTCACTCAGACTAAGTGCACTTAAATGACCTTTCAGAGAAACAAGTATATATATATAATAAATAAATTCCTTTACTAAATAAAATATTTTATTCTGATTTAAGAATTTTATTTAATCCGCAATTTTTTAGAATCTCAAAATTTTAAAATCGGTCCATATCATTACAATCATCTTTAAATAATAATAATAATAATAAAAATAACACAAAAATTTAAAAAATTTAAATACCGAATTTATTTATTTTTAGAATTAGATTTTTTAAAAATTCCTATCTTCAGGTGTCGTGTAAATTATAAATTTGATAGTTATTTAGAACAATTGTAACAATCAGTTGAATACGTGGTAAAGCTTAGTGGGTTTTTTTTGACCATCAATAATAATTTAAACGATTAGAAAACAAAATATATATTTTTAGTAAATCTGTATGCTTCGTATATGTTCCTTTAATTCTTATCGTTATCTGAAATTAAGTATATATATGTAAGATATATCAATGAAACATTAGTTTAATTCGTGTCCAAACTTGTTCTAGAGGAACGTGTCCTGTACTTCCGGCTTCCATCATTTAGGCTGAGACGAGCAGAGTTTACTACACTCTTTCCACACTCCTGGGATTATTCCTTTCATTTGGTAAGTACAACTTCAGGTTTTATTAATATTAAAAAAAAAAAAATTAAAAAAACCAAGAGTATAATTTTTTTTTATATTCCTTGAAGTGAAGTGAAGAGACAAAATAATGTAAAAACTTTTATTCCGATTGTCCTAATTGTATCAAATTTTTAGATTTTACTAGAAACCTATTTAATACTCTTAATACACTTATACATAAACAATTTGACACAGATTAATTATCATATCAAGACAATTGATTATACTTTAAATAAGATCTAAAATTTTCAATCGAAGAAAGAGCAAAATAGCTTTCGAAATGTCAAAATAAAGGTTTTGTTTATTTATATAATTTTTACTGACCTCACTGATCACTTCAAAAATTATTACTTTTATTAAAGAAACAAAGCAAAATATATTATACCCTCCTCCCTTTTTTCCTTTTATTAATAATTAATCTAACCTCCCTTTTAGAAATAAATGTCATTTCACATCATGTGCGCCAAAGTGTGATACTTGAATTTATTATTATTATTATTATTATTATTTATGTTACAAATATTGATATTCTTTTATAAGTTACTAAAAAGAAAGTAAAAATATAGTGGTAAAAATTATTTTAGGTAATTCTGTTTTCTTCGAATGTTCGAAAATTATTTTTTAGAAATTGTCCTTTGTGTTTATGTCATTGTGGACAGAATACGAAACCATTTAGGAATTTTAAATTTAATTATATAAATCCATAGAATAGGATTTTAATCCATCCTTATTTTGTGTTTAACTTGCAACAATATTACAAATACACTGGTGTCTTAGTTAACGACCGCGATTCCCTAGTTCGGAAATGAAACACATTAACGAAATTAAATATTTAATCAAGCGTCGTTAACCAGTCTGCTTTGCTTCCCAACACATTTTTTTCTGACAGCCACTCGCCTTTAACCAAGTATGTCGTTAACCAAGGCAATTAATTGGCTTTTTTTTTTAAATAGGATTTTTCAAAAATGATTATTTACTTCAGAAAAGCTGAAATCTCTGAACTTAAGTTTTTTTTTTTTTTTTTTTTTTATTGGTGTTTGCTTATGGAATATACTCAAATCCAAAAGAGAAATTCACAAAATTTTTCGAGAGCTGACCACGCATGCGTAGTGGTTTAATATCCTTAAAAATTAAAAACTGAATAAGTTCTGTAATAATTAATCCAAAAATCCAAAATTGGACATTTGGGTAGTCTACTGTCTCGCAAGTAAAAACGAAAGAATATTTTACTAAATAAAGTAATATGGCTGGGTAAATTGTTGAAAAGAATGAAAAAATTAAACAGCGCAGCCTGAATTGTTTCATAAATATATAATATATTTATAAGATAACCATCGCTGAGATTTCGGTGTGAGGTTTTCACTAATATTTGTTGACCTGAAGGACCTAGGAGAATTTCCTGCTCTCTTCTATTTATTTAAAATTTTTCATGAACATCATTTTATAACAAATAACTGAATGATTTTTACACAGACTTTACCAAAGCTCTGAAGATGATTCCGAAACGTTAGCGGTGGTTATATTATATATATATATATGATAATGAAACAACAGGCTGTATTTTTCAATTAAATTTTTCGCCGCATGGTATATTATATGAAACATTTCCCAATAAAAGTCTCTTTAATTATTTGAAAAGTAAAAATGTGAATGACATCGACAAACTCACTGATACGTTTGCGCGCCTCCAAGTACGCCTGGTTGACGGCATCATACGTGATACAGGTGTGCTGGCCAGAGTATCCACTAAAATAGAAAGTATATTTAAACTTGATTTGAAAATGGGCATGCGTCTTAGTCAGATACTCACAATCCACCTCGTAGTGTGTTTAAGTTATAATCAAAAGCACTCGTTCGCCCAGGACCTTCTAGGAGCAACGCGCATTCTCCTGTGGGGTCTGGGATAGGACTGTACAATTGACCCAAGACTGTAGCAAGAGAGAACAAAGAGAGCATTAGCCCTCTCCAGCAACTCCTGTAACAGACAGAAAATCAAATTAATAAACATATAGACTAATGCATGTCTAATAAGAGAAAAAAATAAATTATTATTTAAATTTATTTTACTTTCTTTTTTAGACCAGCAAACCCAAAAATTTCTCATTTTTTAAAAATATAATAATCCAGTAAGATTTTAAAACAGTCAAAATTTCGACTTCAATATTTAATAAAATTCCTAGTAACAATAATATTAATATTTTTAGGAAAATTTCTATTTTATACTCAAACTCTTATTTTCACTAATTTCAATGTTTAAGAAGAAGGAAGAGTACAATAGCGTAAGAAGGAGAGGGGAGATCAAGCCCCTCCCCCTCAATGGACTTAGAAATTAAAAATTTTACATGCATTTTAATAATTAAATTCCTTTAATAGAGAAAAATTAAACAGGATTAAAACTCTCTTTTTCTCTATATATAGTCTTATATACTGTATGTATACTGCTATATAAATTATGAGTCTCCCATAATTTTTGAATTAATACACTACTGGAAAAGTGGTATAAATTATGAGAATCAGTACAAAACATTATGAAATTTGACGATTTTGGTTTTCATGTTTATCATTTGATGTAACAAAAAACACTTGCCAATTTATTTTGATACGCATGGTACTTAAGGGGCACAAGCAAACGTGAGGGTCACCTTGTCCTAATTTTTTTTTTAAAGATTAAAACGAGAAGGAAATTCTTTAACTTTTGGACGAATAATGATAAAATATAAATAATATGTATTTTATAGACATTTTTTAAAATTTTTTTACATGATGTCTTTTTCTTTTTTTTTGGGAGGGGGGGAGGAGGAGGGGGAAGGAACGAAAATGTTAAAAATGGCAATAAAATTTTGAGGTTTTGTAAAAGATAGATCCAATTTTGTCAATTTGGTTTTCGTTCGACAAAATTTTACAACTTAAAGTGTCTTAGCTAACCAGACCCTGATTTTTACGACAGGGAGTGGAAAAGGGGACTCCCATCCGCTCTTGATATTTTTCCATTCTCCATTATTTCCATTTAATTACTTTTGATTGTTTTAATTATTTGAAAATTACTTTTGAACTACTTTTTAATAAAAGTTATTGAATGTTAATTAATATTAGAAATCGTTGTAATTAAAAATGAAATGTGTATCAATATAGAAATATTTATTTCAGGCCATTCATTATCTTGTAAATGTTTTTTATTGGTCCAGCTGGGTCCTTATTAAGATCATTATTCAAGTTTAACATTAAAAATCTTTTTAGTGAAGGTTACTTTTAGCATGAAATTAAAAATGTCAAGGATAATAATTAGAGCAATCCTTTTTCATAAACGAGAACTTTTAAAATTTTTTTACAATTCTCTAGTTTACACATATAAATATTCTTTTAAACGATTGATTAATAAATTAGTGGTGTCCGATTAGTGACGATGCCAGCGTATTACTATTAGGGGCCTGATCAAATTTTTTTAATTAAAACTATATTTATAATATAATAATTAATTCGCTTTTTTTTTTTAATTAATATTTTTCACTAAGGCAAAATTTATTGAGTAACATTTTTTTTCAAAATATTTTAATTTTAATTATTATTATTATTTTCCTGGCAAAATGGCTTTAGAGTGCCGTGGCGGTAAAATTAAAGTATATAAAAAAAATTTTTTTCAAAAACACAGTATCAAATATAATGATTTATCAAAAATAATATAATATATTAAAAACAATTTTCATTCATAAATTCAAGTAGCAATAAATTGATTGATATAATAGTTATATAATACTAATAAATAATTCCTTTCCTGTTCTTAAAAAAAATAAACCTGTCAAAATTAATTCGTATTTTAGTGTCAAAGCCCGCCAGTCATTTTGCAATCGACCAAAAATTTTTAAGCCAATCCAGTGGTGAGTTCTTAATCTTTTTTACATGAAACAAGAACTTAAATATCTTGCGATTAACCCATTTTCCAGTATTTGATGTGCAATATTTTTAACATCCGTTATTGTTAAACAATAATGTAATGTTTTTTGATACTTCATTATACGGTTTTAAGAGATCACAAAGAGGAGCCCACACTTCCAGCAATTAAACTCTAAAAATATGGAATAACTGCCGCACATCACACAATTTTCCTTACCTTAAGTAAGAGAAAGTTGTGTGATGTGCTGTCACACCAGATTTTTTCCTTCGGTTCACAATTTTATTTAACTTTTAATTTTAGATTTTTCGTTTGTGTGTATTAATCAATTATTAAAATTATAAAAAATTTTTAATTGATTAAATTGACAATTAAATTCCGTTTATTAATAAACTTTGGAATTAAAAATATTTATATTTTGTTAGCATGGCTTCCTATCTTTTATATGGGGTACTTAAAATCCAAAATTGAGAGCCCCACACTATTTTGAAGTGAAAAATGATTAATACTTCTTAACGATCATTCTATTTATTATATGTACAGTCAATTTAATCAATATTGTTAGAGTAGTTTAAGAGAAACTGGAAAAAAAAAACTATAAAAAAAAAGTACATCAGTAAAGTGGACCCTAAATAATTTTGGGGCTGATATGGGTTAATACATTTCAAAGATCACCTAATAAAAAATTGATTTATGAATTTTAATCAAATACGTTAAATCGAATTTTGAGAAAATCGAAAAAAAAAACTATAAAATACATGAGTAAAGTACTAGTACCCGTTGGCCGATTATTAAAAAGTTTCGAGGTGCATGGGACGAGAGTACCTAGCTTAAAAATATAAAATTTCAGCCACACACACACACACACACAGAGAGAGAGAGAGAGAGAGAGACCATTTTTTTAGACTCAAAATGTGTATTTCCGTTGAAATCTCGACATCGATTTTTTTTTGCGATCAAAATACTTTCTCACTATATATATATTACACATATAGGTAAGAGAAAGTAAAAAGATAAAATTTTGAGAAAGGCTGACGAGCTAAAAAAATGGGATAATAGGAAAAAATTTTTGTTGGAATTTTAACCTCAGACAGATTTATTTTCGTCATCTGAGATCATTTAGATTCCGTCCATATTTATTTAATATAACTGATAGTCACTATAATTTAATTAAAATTTATCGCTCAGGAGGAGAAGTGAACCATTGGCTGATCATGAAGCAAGAGTAAATTGAATCGGAGACACACATCTTTTTCAATTTTATTTTCCCGCACTATTATATATATATAATAATAATAGTAAGGAGAAAATGTTATGATTAGTAAAAATGGTTCACAAATATTTATTAAAAACCAGGATTTTCTTAGCATACCCTTGACCAATTCTTTTGAAACTTAGTAGTAATAATTAAGACATTTGTCTCCAGTCCTGAACCAAATTTTATAAAAATCTGTTGAGTGGAAGGAGATTTAAAAAACGAAAAATAAATTGATAAATAAAAGTGTCATCTTTGAAATTATATTTTATCTCTTTGATATAAACAATTTAACCTAAAAATTATCTAAAAAATAGCAATAAAAATATACATGAATTACATACTCGTTAAAGAATATAAATATCTATTGAGTAATCCCATCTCATATTCTCAAGGTATACTTCATTGCCTATTTTATGTTAAATTTCACTTAATATTTTTTTAAATTTTTACTAACTAATAATAACTTTATTGTTTCATAATGAAAAAATAAATGATCACATACTATAGCTTCATTATATAAACTATCAAATTTCAATAATTGTTCTTTATTTTTATCTTTTTTGGATAAAATTTTTCCCCTTTTGACAGACAGACAGACACATTCATCCTGATTAAGAAATCAAGGCTCGTTTGCATCCCCCTCCAGGCATGTCTTTTTATTCTACTTAACTCAATGTTTCATTTATATAAGAGCATATAAAAGCATTGCAACAACCGCTTTATAATTAGCTGGGAACGAAATTCTGATGTTCTTTCGTATTAAAAAAAAAAAAGTATATATATACTAAATAAATAAAGAAAAAAAAAAAAAAAAAAAGAGGAGAAAGATTTCATATTTATGTAATTATCATGTTATGAAGCGAGGATTTATTTTTTTAAATTGAGCGATTATTTATATATAAATATATTTTAAATTTATATAATTCATTTTGAAATAAAGAATTTGAATATATATAGGTATAATAATTTCAACATGATTTATTTGACCAGAACTACTTTTTATTTTTTTTTTTTAATGAAAAATCGATTTTTTTTGGTTAATTAAGTGAAGAGTGTGAACTCTCAAAGAGTCATCAAATTAGAAACTATTTTGTCGATGACTTAATAATAAAAAGAGAAGCTTCAATCATTAACGGAGCTAAGGGTATTTGTTTTGAGGGGAAGTAGATAATAATAATAATAATAATAATTTAATGCATTGTTTATATTTGTAATTACATACTTTACACAATAGTAAAATTATATTTACAATTAATTAATTGTTTAGGCAGTTTTTCCATTTATACTAAAATATTTTTAATAATTAGCATACTTTTAAATTATAATTTAAAAACCTCATTCAATGAGGTAGATATAATTTTAACTCTGACTACTGGCTTCATAAACATATAGACATATTTCTCTAAATAATGGCCTCATTTATTAAATTATACTCTATTTAATGACACCTTAATATTGAGTGAGGCGTGGAGTGGAAGGCCGAGTCCGGCAACCAATCAGAGCGCTATGATAACGTCCAATTTTCACAAAAACTTTACGTTTACTCACTGCCCAACACTGTCGCTGCAATCATTAGCCCAGTTATTTTTAATATAGTATAAATGAAATATATAATCAAATGTAGGAAAATTGCTAATTTCATTTCTCTTTGTTCACATGGAGTGAAAAAAAAAAAAAACTTGAAGAAAAAATCGCTAATGATATTTATATATTATAAATTCACTCGCTCCTATCTTTGAGAGTAGAAGTAAAGGTTGCTTCATGTTATATGGGTCAGCGATTCACATCCCATCCTAAGCGAAAAAGAAAAAAAATTTTAGTGAAACAAAAAAGATATATTATTCATTATTCAAATTAATTTCGTTATAAATAGTATCATCAGATCCGCGTCTTGTTTGTTTATCATATTTGCCGTGTGTTGTATTTTTCAGGGAATAACATTTAAATCATCTGGTAATTTAAAGATTTATACAAATTTTATTACCTTAAAAAAATTCAACACATTACTAACACAATCACACAAACAAGAAGAGGATCTGTTTTTGAAATTTATTTCACTTATCCTCCTTCACGAACGAAAGTTGGTATAACGCTAAATTTTATTTTTATAATTTTAGTGCAAGTGGGGAATTCATTTGAATGAAAATTCAATTATCACAGTAGAAAAATTTTATTTGATGGGGTACATTACATCATTTTATCGTTTAATATTCTAAGAGTCAAATATTCATTCTGGTATTTACTGCATCCTCAGACAAATAGAAAATTTTTTCTACTCTGATAATTGAATCTTTGTTCAATTGAATTCAGCTATGAAGCCATATACCTTCCATTAGAGTTGTAAAATTATACTCTCTGACAATTAAGTATAAAAATAAGCTAAATTTTATTATTGCCAATGGCTTATCCAGGGTTTTTGTTTAAAGAGGGGACGGTTGGAATTTTTTTTTTTTTAATTTTTCTTATTTTAAATATTCAAATTTTAAATTTTTCTAAAACTCCCTGAAGGTGGCATTTAGTCCCTGTAAAATTGACAGGATAACAAAATTTTAAGACGAAAAAACCCTGTCCCTTCGTGCAGAGGTCTCACTTCACGTACCAAAGGTCAGTGGTTCGCTTCCCGTTAGGAGCGACAAAAATTTATTTATATTAATATGGTTACCAATTAATATAAAGATTTAAAAAAAGCAGGAAGAAATCTTTGTCTTGTGTTAATTTCCTTTAAGGGTTGTATCTTGGAACGTTTCGTCGTTCAACACTTCAGAGTCAAATATTCTGGCATTATTTGTCATATACAAAATATAACTTATATTCACGAATTAATTACAAAAAAAAAAAAAGAAATTTAGATATGTTTAATCATACTAGATTTTTATTTTAAAATAATATCTGCTGGGACAGGAAACGGAGCCATAAAATAATTATTTAAATTTTTTTTATCTAATTGTCGACGTTTTGGGGACAATTCGTGCCAAGTGAATGATAAGTATTTTTACGCTTGTAATTGATAAACGCAAATTTTTATATTATTACACTATGATTTTATACATTGTGTAAAAATACTAATTATCTGTATTGTATAACATTCAAATATCCTAAGGAAGGGTATGATTTATGCGAAACGTAGACGAATGAAAAATTAAATAATTGTTTTTTTTTTTAAATTTTCTTCTGTCTGAGTATATATAAATTAGACAGGCTTATCTTATAACCTTTAAAGTAATATTTTTATTTTTTATAATAAAACAATTTAATGCTATAAATTACGTGATAAAAACAAAAAGAAATGAAAGAAAAATTACAACAAATGAAAATAAAAATTATATAATTATACCTTCAGACATATTTTGTTCACGAAACATAATAAAAAGAGATTTTTCTCTATAGTTATTTCTTGCGAAATCTTTGTTTAACAATGGCTTAAATCTATTAGTGTCACTGAATCCTTTGGAGATAAATAGAATACAATTATTATTTTTTAGAAGTGATCAAGATCTTAGGAATAGATAAAGGCAAATACCCAAATACTATATTGATTTCTAAATCAAGGAATATGGTACTGGTATTCATGTCCAATCAGCCAAATTTTATCAAGCAGAGATATTAAGTTTCTTCCTTTATTTTTGCTTGTATAGATTATGTTGAGTTATAAATAAACAATTTTTCTATGTATTTTTAGCTTATTTGTATAAAATACAATGTTACACTACAAGATAAAAACTTATTTCTCTCTAAATGGTATCTGAAGAAGGCGTCTAAGGCTGAGACGTCTAAGGGCCTTCAGGCTCCCTAATCATAAGAGTCTGAAATTTTTGGGAGAAAAATATAAAATTTATTATTTTTTATATATTAGTTTTTTTTTTAATTTCACATTTTTAAGGTAGGAGAAATGAGAATGGGGTAAAACCCCTTGTAAATCCCCAAATGAAGTCAAAACATATATTAAAAAAAATTTTTTTTTTTAAATTGCACGTCCAATATATAACAAATGCTTTAAGCCAGGGGTTACCTACCTTTTTGACTTACATATCCCTTTGTAACCCATTTCACCAAATTGTATCATTTTTATTTATTTTATTTTATATACTTTTTATAAATAGCAAAAATTTGTATCTTGCGCCATTGCTTTTTTAATTTCGTGTACTCCTAAACGATCCAAGGGGTCGTCGCAAATCTTAGATTGAGAACTGCTTCTTTAAACAATCGCTTCTCTCTCCCCCCTCAAAATTGACGTCTTTATAATACAATTATTTTTAATACAAAAGACTTAAATTAGCATTTTTACTAAATTTTTTTTTATATATTTTATTAAAATTTTATTAATATTTTATTTAAAACTAAAAATTTAGAAAAAAAAATAGCTTTCCTATTTTTTTTTTATTTTAGCATTAGATTAAACAAACTTTCATCCAATAATATGAAGTTTCTGTATCCTTCTTCATTTTAATTTATTAGGGATATTTGAAATTTAAAGAACGTAACATGTTAATATATATGTGTGTGTGTGGCATGAAATGAATGTTCCCATTTCACTCTTACATAAAAATGTCTCTTCTCTCTTATATAATAATTCCTATATTAAGATTATTTCTTTTAAATCGATTAAGTCCTATTTTATTCTTATATTTATAATTTATATTCACTTTAATAGATTAAATATATTAATACAGGAGTTTTATTATCTCTTAATTTTATTGGCTTTTTCTCCTCTTTTAAATCCCCGATTTCTGATTCCCTGCTATTTATTTATGCCACGGTTTATATCCTTTTTATATTTTATAAAAATTTCATCTTGATGTGTTCGTTTAAGAAGTAAAAGCTCCTTTCTTGATGCATCAGGAGAGAAGGGAATGTCGCAAAAATTATTATTGTATCGCAATAAGAATGAATGCCTTGCCACGTCTTTGTAATAGAAAGGTTCTTTCTGCTCTCCTTTTGGAGGACAGAAATCATAATGTACTAAAAAAATAATAAAAATAACAAGTTGGCTGAACTGTTTATATGGCTTAAGAAACCAGACAAAATTTATTTCTACTTGCTATCAACGTTTCAATTTTGCATCCTTCCTCAAAATGCAAATTACATTTGGCGATATATGGATACGAGTCGTATTATTTGTATAATGAGATTTTAAAATTTGCAGTTCTACAATTGTTTTGACGTTAAGAAATTTATAAGAAATTATCTATATCTAATGAAACTTCAGGAGGAGGACTGTCACTCTGCTCTGGGAGGGTCCTGAACAAAGCCATTGCTGTGATAATGATAACCCTTCACATAGCTTTTCACAAAAACTCTATCAGTCCCGCTGCAAAAACTGGCAACACTGCAGTCGTACGCCCTCCCCCTCCGCTGAGAGACCAATACTGAAGTTATTTTAAATAGAGTATAGGCCTCTCTCTAGTCATATATACATATATCAATGGTTATTTCAAGGAGAAATTTTTTAGGATTATACGTTCTCCAGGAAAGAGTTAGATTAATTTTTGTCATGAGCAGGATTTGAACATGAATTTCCTTCATCATAGGATCATAAGGTTGATGACTCTTCTCCAAATTAATACTCACCCACACTTTGAAAATCAATAAATTTTTAATTATGACTTCAAAAATATTCCCATTACATACTATCTTGCTGTGACATAACTTTCTCTAAATATTACCGAAATGTAAATAATTATTAACTGACAGAAAAAGAACTGAACGAATGCCATTCTTAGCTCTGGTAACATATGTTTGTTTTGAGTATATAATGAATTTCCCAGCCATGTATTATCATTATGTGATTACTAAAAGAATTTGAAAATTTTCAATAGAAATTTAAGAATAGAAAATTTCCAAAAAAAATATTTTTTTTTTTAAAACACTAAAATAATCAGACATAGGTGACTTTCTTTTGGAACTCACTATACCTTTCTTCTATATTTGTTTATTATTATATTAAATTATAACATTCATAGGACATCTTTTCTCATAACATTTCAGTGTAATTTTCTCAAAGTCTCAAAGCTAAGTAATAGTATTGTGGCTTGAATGCCTAATATTACGGCTCTGCCTCCCAGGGGAACATTTGTTAGTTTTCTCTCTGATTATATATTTAATAATGTTTATCATTTATTAGTTACGATAATTTATTATTTATAGCTGTTTAAATTGAATTTAAAATAGGAGGAGAATTGAATTTTCAATAGGAAAAAGATGAGTTTTGGTTGAGTGAGTATAGGCTCTAGTAGGATACCAAAATGTTAGGAATTAATCTTTTGCTAGTGATGGATGGATAGTTGAGATGAGAGCGGCGGCTTTGACTCTTTCGTATTATAAAAGGAAGGCCATCAAGGGAAGGAAGGGAAGGAAGACTCTTTAGAAAGCAGAGGAGAAAAGCAGCTAGAGATGCGCGACGCCAGCTATCCTATGGACTTAAGGAAAGCGTCCTTGCCTCCGATTCCGTTTCCTCGCCAAAAGAAAGTAAGGTCACCGGATCCACTCAGAGCTTAAGCTTCCTGGAGATTCTCGGAGAGCCCATCATTTTGTCATCACACTTTCTTTCAATGTTAGCTCCCTCCCTTCCATCTCGTCTACGCCTCAAACATCTGTTTTTTCAACTTGAAAGTGATCGTTTTTTTATTTTATGTCCAAGGAAGACTATTTTTTGTTTTAACATTTGTTCGGATATGTAAAATGACCAACAACAAATGTTTTTGTTCACATTAAGTATCTTGAGGATATGGTGAAATTTCTAATTCATTATTATTATTGTTTTGAATTTTTTTTTTCTTACGCCCCAGAATCGGCCAAAATTCATTTAAACGAATATTATATAAACATCATTTTGGCGGTGTGTCTGTATTATATTGGTGTTCAACCCGTCGATCACGAGGTGATTTACTAGTCGATCTATTGTTTATTCCTTAATTTACTTAAAAATTATAATTAAAACTGAAAACATATTATTTACCATTATTTTGTATTCTTTCTTAATTATTTTTAACTGTGTTGTTATTGTTTATTTATTTTTCTTTCATCAAATCAGTAATTTTCCAGGTAAATTAATTTAGATCAATAAAAGTCGAACCGAGTATAGAATACAAAATTTGGGTAAAATATTTAATAACACTGCGTTTATGATATTGTGATAATAAGTTAAGTCCCTTTCCAATCATATGTTTCAGAAAGTACAATACAAGGAGTAACTTGGGTGGATCTCCGGATACGTCTTTATTTTTAGCCCACCTCAGGTTATCCATTTTTAGTTTTGATCCTCCTCATATTGATTTTGTTTTTTTTTGATATTTATTCCAAAATAAGACACTTTAAAATTAGAGATTCGAGATATATTCCCGTTGAAACACCTCTATACAATATATTCCATAGTAATATGACTTTTGCTGCATTGGATAATAAGTTAGGCCTCTCTCTAATCATATGTGTCATGAAGTGACACTGCACTTTCTTGGGATTAATTCCGAGATACATCTTTATTTTTGAATTTATAATAACATTTTTTCTACAAAAATATTGTATTAGAATGGCATTAGAGTATTTTATAGTGGTCTCTAAGTTTTAAATTCTGTAAATAATAAAAAAAAAATTGAACTTGCCCCATTTATGCTCAAATTAGGTTAAATCGAATTCATTCACTAATTTTAAATGAGATATTGTTACTTAAAATTTTTCGTTTCAATTAAATTTCACCAATTATATTTTAGAATTGAATTGAAAAATTTAAATTAAAAAAAAATTCATTTTCGTAATTATCTGTAGATAAAATATCACTTTTTGCTTTCACAATTAAAGGATAAGGGAGCTTATGATTATTTTATTTTAAGATTATAAGAATTGGTTTAGAAATTGAGTTTAACAGAATAACCTGTATCTATTTAAATTATCTTTGAAAGTTAAAAAAATTATCTTCGTCCGATCGACAACTTTTTTCTAACAAAATTTATTTATTTAATAAAATGCAACAATTGAAATTCTCTTAATAAATAGGCTTCTTTGGATTTAATAAATTCGTTCTTGTTTAGTTAATGAAAAGTAGACAAACGAAATGTTCAACTCAGTAATGAGTTTTTCAATTAATTGATCCAGAGTTATACTATATGTTCACTTATTTATTTCTAGGAGATTAAACAACTGCGCATGCGTGGTTAGCTCTAGAAGAGCTCTGGAGCAATTAATCAATAGAGAGTTGAAAATTTGGGCTGTCTACTTTTCAGCAACCAAACACGAACAAATTAAATTAGCCATGGTACTTATATTCCAACTTTTAGCCCTATTCGGCCAATCACTTTATTTGAAATGCTCTAAAAAACTACATAAAAACAAATACATTTAAAACAGCGTTCACCAACTAGTGGTCCTCGAGAAAACTTTGGTAATCCGCAGAAAAATTTGGACATTTGCACTTTATATGCTTTATTAATAATTAAACAAAAATAATATTTTAAGAAATTCTGAATTACAATTTTTGTAAGTTTTTAATACATTTTCATTTGAAAATTACAAAATTGCCCGTTAAAAAAAATTACATTTTTAACATTTACTGGAAAGAACCGAGCTGTTTACACAATTAAAACTCGGCTTTAATTAAATTCTTTCAGTAACATTGGAGCGAAAAATTGATAAACTTCTTTCAAACATACAGAAACAAAATGTGTATAATACTTAAATAAGCTTCAATTGTCTTGTAAAAATAAAACAACCATTAAAGATTTTGATATATTGAATAGATGCATGTATATTAAAAAATTGCAAATTCTCTAATCATTATTTTACAAATGTATTTATCTTTTTAAAAAATTCATCTTAGTGGCCCGCGGGATTTCAAATTCTGCATTTATAAGTCCGATTGGCGACCGCTGATTTAAAATGCTTAAATTATGAAAATTAAAAAAAAAATATTTTTGCACTTTCAAATATAGAAGACAGTAAATGTTTAAGATTTTACTTCTCATATCCTATATTAAGTTAAAAATTTTATTATATATATATATATATATATATATATGTTATTATTGTTAATATAAATTTATTTTACATTTTTTAATAGGCGAAAAATTAATACCAATAAAGAAAGAAAAATAATAAACACTCGGTTTTTTTTTTTTTTTTTTTTTTTTTTAAAAAATAAATGAGAGAAAAAAAATAAGGATTTTTTATTTTTTTTTTTTTTTAATTTTTTATAATTTATATTTTTAAC
>JAAAKE020089755.1:0-21100 GCA_010014785.2 Anisolabis maritima | reverse complement strand
TTTATGAAAAATATATTAATGTTGAAATTTAAATACCTTAATATTTATTAAATAATAAGTAGAAATAATAAGTAAAGTACCTACAGATTTATTGCTTCTTAATCAATGAGATGGGTGTGCCTGGTGTTTTTTTGCAAGGTTCGCTATATTCGACCCCCTGGCTCAGATCGACCCCCGCTTTTGTTAAATAGACCCTTGGGGATCTATATAGACCACTTTGGCGACCTCTGGTCTAGATAGATAAGAGTGCATAAAAAATACTTGCTGAAACAAATTTGTAATTAACTCGTGGGAATATATGCCTCGAGGGATATCTATATTCGGGTTTCACTAAACCGCGTCAAAACAAAGTTGGGCATATAGGCATATGCGCGCGTTGTGTAATCTGATTTATCTCTTACTTCTTTTATTATGTTAATATAACGTGTATTATATTTTTATTTTCTGTTGTTCACTTATTAAATGTATTTTATAAAAAAAAAAAAATTTTGGTGTCTTATATTATTATACTTAACAAGTATTTAAGGGGCCCGATATTTCTACTGATAAGAATCAATAATATTTAAAATTTTTAAAACAAAAACAAAATTAGTTAATGCGGAAAATAGTCATTAAAAGTTAGCTAAAAAGGAAGAACGCCTAGACATATTGTCTAACAAATATTTCCTTCTTGTGGTTTGAGGATATCAACATTTCCGTTGAAAGCCTTTGTCCGATGACATAAAAAATAATTTCAATTTAGTGTGTCAATAATACGGGCTTTATCAGTAAGGTAAAAGAAAAAACAACTACATTCCTGTCTCAGCCTGGAAATTACTAATCTTTAAAAGAAAAAAAAAAAAAAAAAAACCAACACCCCTTTCCACACTGAAAATTAAAAAAAAAAAAAAAAAAAAAAAAAAAAAAAAAAAAAAAAAGGGATCGCTATTTATCTTTTAGCTTTATCTTTAAAAGGAGTTTCTTGTCTATGACATTTTAAAAACTCCTAATTATGAACATGTTCTGGAAAATTTTTATATTTCCCCCATTTTAAATCTTTACTCTTTACTGTTCTACTTCCCAAATCCATACTCTTAAAAATGAATAGAGCCTATATAGAATAAGGCCTATGTATCCATTTTATTATTTTTGTGAATCATAAAAGTTATTTTTAAAAAAATTTACTTTCTCTTACTTATATGTGAAAAATATTGTGAGAAAATATTGCGATCGAAAAAAAATTTGGTTTCAACGGAAAAATACGTTTTGAGGTCCCCTGAGTCTAATAAAATGTGTCCGCAAAATGGTCTGTCTGTGTGTGTGTGTGTATCTATGACTTTGTTCTCCAAAAAAGAAACCTAACTGAAATTTGAAATTTAAGCTAGGTACCTCCTTCGCATGCACTTCGGAGCTTTTCAAAAAAATCGGCCAACGAGTTCTAGTACTTTACTCATATACTTTTAGTTTTATCCCGATTTTCTCAAAATCCGCTCTAACAATTTTGATTAAAATTCATATATCTTATTAGATGATCTTTGAAATGTATGATTCCTTATCTCTCCCAAAATTGTTTGGGGCTCACTCTGCTAAAGTAGTTTTTTACCGCTGGGTGGGGTAAATAGTGAAACTTTCTTAAACTACTCTAACGAAATCGATTAAATTGGAACTAAATGGTTCCCTAGGGGGCCCAACGCAAATAATCTAGTGTGAGAGCATGTCACTCATCTTTCCTTACCTTAGTAAGTTGTATGATATGCGTTTAGACACACAACATGAAGTTGTATGGCTGTGTAGGTTGTGAAAAATAAAGAATTTTATTTCATTTTACATTTATATTTATGTATAAACCATTGCTAACGTTTCGGACGGGGTTTGGACCAACCTTGGTGCTCTGGTTGAGTCACTATGTCAATAAATTGTAAAACATTCAACTATTTTATTTAAAATCATTAACAAAAAATATTTTATAAATACTCATATATACGAGTAAATAATCACACACATTTGTATAGATTTGAATGCTAGATTGCAATTTGTGATTCATTTTATTTAATGTATTTTCCTTGCTTTATTAAAATTGTCTATTCTTTTTTGTAATTTTCTCTGCTTTTGGGAGGGGCCCGACCCCCTGATATTGCCACTTCTTTCTGTTTTACCCTCATTTCTAAGCCACTGAATAAATATTTTCAATAAAGCAACACAATATTTAATTGTCATTATAATAAAAGAGACAGATTCAAGTAAAAACGCGGGCCTGGCCGGAGAGAAGAGGCACAGCCACCGAGATCAGTGTCAATAAGTAAGGCTAAGCACTGCTGAATCTCGGATAGGTGGCCTCCGAGAAACAAGAGGGCTGAACGTCCGCCGGAAGCTATCGGTACCAATTTTTCTAATCCTATATATGTACATTTAAAGTCAAAAGGGCCTCAGCAGCCGAAAGTGACTTAAAATTGAAATTAAAAAAAAAAAAAAAAAAATAAAAACGCCATTTTTCCAAAAATTCGTTAATTTTTAAAGTGGAATGTTATAACTTTTATTTTCTTTGGACGACTTTTTTTGAGTCACTTCGGCATCTTAGGCCATAGAGACTAACGATACACACATATATTAATACAAATTATCGAGGCATATTTATTTATATCGGAATTGACACACTTGGACTTTTAAGTTTGGTCAACTTTATTAAATATAATTTCACAATAAATTTACATTGCCTATTTACTTTAAAACACAAAATTTGGCTGCTGGAACTTAACAATATTTTTTTATCTTTTGAAAGGCAAAATACTTCTTTTTAATAAAAAAAATGGACTTGCCTCATTTTCAAAATTAAAGGCTCATCTAATCATTTTAAATCAATTTGATTGCTCTTGACGGGAAGAGAACCAATGGTCTTTTATAAAAAGAGCTTTTTCGCTACTCCAAGGGATAGCAGCAATATACAAAGAAAGATATATTAATATTTAATATTTTGTTTTTTTGAATTATTTCCTACAGATTGATCCATGGAGAGTGCCCTCTATTGAGACTTTTGTTACCTTTTGAATATTAAATTAATGAATAAATTTTCTCCAACCAAAATTAAAAGTTAATTTAATTTTTTTTTTTTAAATAAAGGAAAGACTCAAAAGTTGCAGGGATATTAAAAACCAAAAGAAAAGACATTTGTCTTTTTCCCTCTATTTAAATAATATTATTAGAATTTTTATTTATCTCGTTCGCATTAACTCCTTTCTTGGCAGGCATTCTTTTCCTGGAGACCACCCATTCCGAGATTACTCTTTCTTGACTTTGTCCAATTGTAAAGGTCCTGGTCGCAATTTTCTTGCCTTTGAATAATAAATAGATATTATTAGTAAGAAATTATTAAACTCGTTTGATTTCTTACGGAGAATTTTATCTCTTCAGATTCTTTCAGAGGATGAATAAACTTTTCATCCAACTTTTCCTCCTGAGTTCTAAAATAAAACCTTTCCAAGAATTAAATTTTATAAAAGACTGGTTAGATTGGTAGGCTAATAATGCAATTTTTACAAAAATCTGGCCTGAAACAATCGGCATTCTGCTAAAAATATAATAAATATTTTACATAATTCTACAAAGACACTAAACTACTTAATGCATTTTCTGATTTAAGGGAAGGAATTAATAAAATAGTTTCGGAAATTTTTGACCAAAACCTTCAAAGAAGGCTTTTTTTTTAATAGATATTTTAATGTTTTAATGAGATTTAAAAATTTTTCTTAACAAATTCTTTTGTTTCGTCTTAATTAATAATTGGAAGTTTCCTGTCCTTTGGTGCATCGGTAGAGGTCTCGCTTCATGTGCCAAGGTTAGTGGTTCGCTTACCGTCCTGAACGACAAAAATTTATTTATATTATATTGGCTACCAATTAATATAAATAAATAAAGACGGAGTCTAGAAGGCCTCTAATGTCGATAAAGATCTAAAAAATAATTAGGGTGTTGCGTAAAATCCAAAAATAGTTCTGGTTAATTTTATAATATGTAAAACAGTATAAAATTTGACGATTTTGGTTTTATATATAATGTACATAATTATCTATTAAGCCGAAACAAAAGATTTGCCTACTTATTTTTCATAAGCATAGTAAATATAAATTTTCATTAAGTGAAAAAAAGTCAATTTGTTGAACTCTCCCTTCCCCTCAAATGAAATCCGGCTATATAACTAAATGCAGGAATAATGAGGAGATAATTAATTTAACATTAAGGATATGTAATTTCATTCCCATTAAAAAAATTTGTCGAATCAAGTATTTTTAATTTGTATGTAATATTTTGTGTCTGTTGTGATAATTAAAGGCAAATAACACTCGAGTTAATAAACAAGTCTCTATAAGGAATAAACATTAAATTTCGCTTAAATTATTTCACACAAGCCAGAAAAAAATTTATAAACAATATACAAAAAAACAAATTCTTCTCGGTCTCAACTTATAGAAATTAGTGACCAAGGGATGTGGGTTCGAATCTCAAGCAATCCGAAATTGATTTAAATCAAATGAATGCCAAACCTTCAAGGCCAAAGAATGGGGGTTCGGAACCCAGGCGGTCCAATTCGGTGAAACCAATTGGTATAAATAAATATGCTTGGATAATGGTATCGTAATTACAATAAATATATGTATCGTTTTAAGTCTATATGACTTCATACACCGAAAAGATTAAACAAAAATGAATATGTGAATATGAATTGGTTTAAATAAAAAACCCTGGATAATTGAAACGTAAATAAAAATATAATTACATTGTTTAAAGTCTATAATGCCTCAGATGCCGAAAAGACTTAAAAAATAGATTACATTAGATTAATAGATAAAATGACAAGGCTTGTTTTATAAATCCATTGTTATTTAAATTTGGAATTTTCGACCTAAATACATTAAAAATTTTAAGAATTTAATGAGACAAAATCTTTACTAGTGGTCTTATTACACCACCCTTTGTTTCTTCATCTTTCATCTAGAGCCACACTTCAATCCGGAACAACAAGGGGCAATAAAAGAGGCCAATCAATGCGATATAAAATAAATCTGATGTAAAACACCCCTTTAATAATAAATTTGTGGTAAGAAATTTAGTAGAAAGTAGTGATGTGTTCTCTGTGCGGACTTTCCAACTCGAAGCATTTCTTAATATATTTCAAGCTACGATCGGCAATATTCACATCATTACTTTCTCTTACCTATATATGTAATATATAGTATAAGGAAAGTATTGTGATCGCGAAAAAAAAAAAAAATCTGTCGAGATTTCAACAGAAATACACGTTGTAATTTGGTGTTGTATTGGAGGGTGTATACCTGGGAGAGCCTTGTCCTTGATGAGATATTCGCGGGAGAAAAATGCGTGGCTGATTCTTAATCTTGTGAATACTACTTGTTCCTTTCTCTGATTGTTAGTTTGTTATTGAGATAATTAATATTAGGTATGATATTTGTAAGTTTATTTACTCCAAAATGCGACCATTCTTCTTCCCATTTGATGTTTTGTTTAGAAATGTCTTTACATCTTCATAGAGATGGCTAATGTAGTTTATGGATAGATAGTTTAGCAAGTTTGTTAGCCTTGTTATTTCCTAGCACACCTTTGTGGCATTGGACCCAGAGATAATAGACCTCAGGTCAGTGGCGTACCTAGAACTTTTGCCGCCCGGGGCGGTCTCCAATTTGCTGCCCTTTCTAAGTCAATCAAATGATGGTTTAAATAAATTAATAAACATAAATATATAATTGTAATTGAGATAAACTATATTGTAATTGAGATAAACTATATAGTGGGGAACTTTTTTATCATTGGATGCCATATTTAAATTATGCAGTAATAAAGGAGGCCGCATAAGTTGATATACCTATAAATGCAACTTTTATAAAAATACTTTTTTAAAGGCCACAAGAAACTTACGGAGGTCACAGGTTCCCCACCTATGATACAAAATATATTATACAAAAATATTTGAAATCATATAGTAATTCATAATTCGTAGAAATCGAATAGTAAACTTATGAAGTAAACAAGTTGTTTTTTACAACTTAATCTAAATATAAAAAATGCCGCCCCAAAATATGTGCCGCCCGCTGAGGACCGCACCCACCGCCCCCCCCCCCTAGGTGCTCCACTACCTCAGGTCTAAAAACTAAAAAAGCACATCAGTAAAGGGGGGGGGTGAGGATAAGGATTAATCCATTTCAAATTTCATCTAATAAATAAATGTTTTATCAATTTTAATCAAAATAAACTGAACAAAAAATTTGTGAAGAAATATAAATTAGGTAAGTTAAATGTCATGATGATTGAAAAAAAAAAAAGAATGATAAGGTGAATGTCATCTAGGTGAGATTCTGGGCCATTGGAATGCATTATATAATTTTTAATCCTAGGCATAAAAGACGTGAATATTTGCTCTTCATCATCACCGTGATAGGATCAAGGAAGTCAAGTGATAACCAGTCCTATTGTTCTCACATCACACGTCGTTTAACTAGTAATTTTATTGCTAATGACTTTTAAAGTACAAATAAAAATCAATTTACTACGTTCTCTGTCCAAATTTCTTGATCACTTCTTTTTAAATTTGTTTAAAAATTCTATAACCCTATATTAAGTACACACACTGATGACACACAAACAACCATAAAGAAGTAAAAAATAAATCAAGACGGAAATATTGAGAAAAGATGGGATAAAGAGGTGGATTTATGGATAATTTTAGAGCGAATAACCTTTTAGTCCTTAAGCAGGAGTCTTCTGTTTTAGTTAATGTGGCGGGAAAGATATAATGATGATTTTTTACAATAAGCTGAATTGAACATGAATAAACATTTGAAAGATGCAATCTTGGACTTTTTTGGCCTTAATAAATTTTATCAGATGTTTTTTGTTTGTAAAACCAAATTTGTAAAAATTGAATATCTTGTTATATTTAAATTTTTTGAATTTTGAGTGATAAAAAATTAATTATAATAAATGCGTAATTAGAGTTTACATTTTTTTTTTAAGTTAAATAGAAAAATATAAATAAAATATGATCTTTCCAATTTATAAACTGAATTATTTATTCATTTTTTTTTTTTTAAGTAATTATCCTCTAGTATAACTGTATTTATTTATTAGGCATTCTAATATCAACGAATTAAATGATTTTTTTATCTCTCAAAAACTCGTTCACTCGACCTCAATATCGATATTTTAATACGATATATTTGAATATCTAGGAATTTTTTATCTAAGCAAAATTTTGACAGTTATTCATTATTTCTATTAATGATTGCAATTATCCTACTAAGAATAAATAGTAGGCAAAGTATTCTATATTCCCTATTTCACCCCGTGACGAAGAGGTTAGAGATATTGAAATTAGTTAATATTGATAATCTTAAAAAAAGATTCGGATGTATTTAAATAATTTAGATACCAAATGGAATAAATAAAATTGTGAGGATAATTGTATCGTAAATAAAATATAATTAAAAATATACAAAGCCAATAAGGTCTCAGATTCCCAAAAAACTTAATAAAAATATGTTCTATGCGCGGTCTTTCCAAGCAGAGTATATTCCCACTTTAAGGACATGAAATAAAAGTTAACCATATTAAAATCATTTCATCTTTTGAATAATTGGGAATTTAATTTAGATATTTTAATTTTTTAAAGCCTCTTTGGTTAAAAAATTTATTTTTAATTTCCAACCGCTATATCGGTTACATTTTAAATAGTTGTAATTATTTTTCTCAAATTTTTTGAGTTTCGATGTCATTTGCCTTTTTTTTTTTAAATATTTTCATTTCAGATTTTATTTTTAATTTCAATTTTAAGTCATTTGGCTCCTTAGACCATTTTATCTTGAAGTTTACAATTATAATATATTAGTAGTAGTAGAAAAACTATTATCAAGAGCTTCCAGCTTCTTTGGGTCTTTCTATCCGAGGTTAAGCAGAGATTG
This sequence comes from Anisolabis maritima, assembly GCA_010014785.2. NCBI lineage: Eukaryota > Metazoa > Arthropoda > Insecta > Dermaptera > Anisolabididae > Anisolabis > Anisolabis maritima. Next base: position 13,154 of record JAAAKE020089755.1, on the reverse strand, counting down.
GCCTTAGCTTAACAAAGGCAATCTTAGACTGTTCGTCTATTATTGGTTTTTTTGAAATTTTATTTTTCTAAATATTCAGCCCGGTTATATCATTAGAACGGAACTAATTTTACAAAAGGAATCATTTGGCGGTTTTGAATAAAGATGGCCCCTTCCAAAGCAAATATCTTTAAACTCTTTACATAATATTTTTATTTAAAAAAATATTTGAGATATTATTTATTAATAAAAAATTTCATATCAAGAAAAGAAAGAACTTGGTCGAAAAGGAAAGAAGTTAATTAATAATAAAATAATTTTAAGGGCTTTATATCTAATCTTTAAGCCGTTATATTAATTTAAATGGAGTAGAAAAGGTTCTTAAATTCATTTTATATCATTGCGATATTTATAAAATTTTTTATATGAGTTTAATAGTTTATTTAAGTTTTATTCCCGACTTTTATTAGTTTTTATATGTATATTTTTAAGGCAAATTAGGCTACCTTTAAAGTAAATACCCTTGATGTGTCCATGAACAATAAATAAATATATTTTCTAAATAAATTTTTACTCAAATTGAAATTTAATTAACTATTAAATAAATAATAGTAAAAAGAATTATTATAAAATGAAATCAGAAGCTTACTATAAGAGAATCAATTTCGAACTCACCGGTCCAGAGAAATTCCTAAACAATAAAGTATTTTTTATCTTCAATTTTGTAGAATAAATTACATATGAAAAGAATACTGTTCTATGTCCTCCACACTTCTAAATAAATTAGTCGGCCATGTTCAGGTCATATAATGTTTTCTGGAAGCTCAACTTAGCTGACTAATTGGAAGTATTAAATTAATTTTCTTTTCGTACTCAATTCTCTAATTATTATTGTGAACCAAGAGTAAAGATCCAAAGGCTTAAAAATATTCTACTAATATTCTACTTCTCTACTTAATAAAGTATTGGTATTTGACCATTTATGTATATTGAAGATTTATTCTGGCTCTGCCATCTTTCATTTGATATTCTATCCCTAAAAATACTTAGGAATTATTATATTTTTATTTCCTTGTTCCGAAGGAAACGGAAATTTTTTGACATTCATATTTCTGATAAGATATTCTTGGAATTTAAGTAGCCTATGAGTTCAAAACACTATAAAAAAATAAAAAAACCCTTAACAGCCCGATATGGAAACCTTTCCAAAATATGTCTCTGACTGTTGATTAAAATTGCTTTTATCTACAAAAATAAAAATAATAATAGGCCGCTTTGATTTTTAATAGTAGATTGATCATATCTATTTATTTTTAATTTAAGGAAACCTTTGCAAAATATGACATTCGTAAATAAAAAAAAAAAAAAAAACTCGTCATATAAGTTTATTAATTAATCTACCATTCCTGGAAACCTTGAAGTTACCCGTTTTCTTACTTTCTTCTCAAAAAACCTGAGGAAGCGATCTTATGATTGAACTAGGATGTCATAGTGGGAACATCTTTGACCTTCTCAGTTTAGAATAGGGATAAAATTTTTGGATTTCGCAAAACGGATAAAGTATGATTTTGTAAATTCGGTCTGCTTTTTGAAGTTTTCTACTTCTAAAAATATTTTTATAATTATTTAATTTTATACTCTTTTAAATTAGTTTAGTAAGTGCTCTCTCTCTCTCTCTCTTATATTTACTTGAAAATACTTTTTAGATTGAATCACCTTCGGATCTCTTTTAGGCCTTAAATTCCTTAATATTACTTTCTCGCACTATTATATTAATAAAATTATTTAATAATAAAGGGAACATATTATGATCACGAAAAATTTCACTCCCCGATTTTAAAACATCTTTACGTTTTAAGTAAAAATGACCCTTAAAATGCTAAAAAAAATATTAATATGCGTATATTTTATTTTAACTTATATCTCTAGAACCACTCATCGGAAAAGGATGAAATTTAAGAAATTTATAGCCTTATGAGAGCCTGAGAAGTTATTAAAATTTGAAACGAATCGGTTCTCAGAGGGCGGAAAAAAAGACCACTTAATATTTAGAGCGAGCCACGATTTTTTTTAGCATTCACCAAATTTTTTGAAAGTTAGTGATAAAAATAAAGACATTTGTCTTCATTTCTGGACCAATTTTCATAACAATCGATTGAGTGGGACAGTGTTTATTCTAAAAAAAAAAAAAAAAAATTAGGTATAAGATAAAAGGGATTAATTAAAATTCCAGTTTTCTCTCCATGATGACTTAAGTTTATTATCTTATCGCTCGATTTAGTCATTTGTGAACTAACACATGATTACTCTAGATACTAATATTACTGGGGTGGATTCCCGTTACTTTCTCCAAAGGGAGACGTCACTAAGATTTGGATAAATTTTTGCCATAAGGTAGGTTTGAAGTTTGAGTTTCTTTCAAGTCAAGATTAAAAGCTTAGCTGCTTTATCTCCTCGCCTCCTCTTATTATCTTATCTTATACCAATTTTTTTTTTAGAATAAATCCGCTTCCACTCAATGGATTGTTATGTAAATCACTTCAAGATTGGAAAGAAATGTCTTGTTTATTAATCCCGAATTTCAAAAGATTTGGCCCAGCGGATGCTAAGAAAATCGTGATACACGATAAATTTTGGGGGGCTTTTTTTATAACTCTCTGCGGATCGTTTCGCTTTAAATTTTAATAGCTTCTTTGTCAGTTGCATCCATTCCGATTATTGGTTCCATATATAAGCCAAAATAAAAGCTACACACACACATTAATTTTTTTTTACATTTTTGGGGTCATTTTGATCTGAAACGTAAATATATTTTTAAAAATTGGGGTTCAAATTTTTTATGGTCATAATACTTTCCCCTTATATATATATTAGTGTGGGAAAGGAAAATCAATATGACATGACTTGCATACTTGATAGGGTTGTAGAGTGGCCATCTTATATTGCCAGAGGAGATGGTTAGGGTTGGCAAAATAGTGCGAGGTAGCGTTGCCACTTCATTGCTTTCATTTACTTTTTAATTGCTGTTCATATTTTTTGATTCTTGTTTGTTTGTTCAATCTCTTCAAACACCAGACTTAATCAAATATAGCGCCCCAGGTGAAATTTTTTTCGCTTCCCTCTTTTGGTTTTTTTAAGCAGTCACCCTCAAATTTTTTACTCACTTGATACAAATTTCTATTTTTCTATATTTTGAATTTTTACTATCTTTCGTCTATTGCCTCGAATGCCCTCCTCCATTCTCCTCGCGCCTTTAAAAAATATCGCTCCCTTTATTATAATTTAATGAAATTTGTGTCTTGTATTGTAATAAAAATTCAGAAAAAGACAAGGGCAGAAGAAGTTTATACATAATCTGAATATTATATTATAAGTTTTATAGGCTGTTTTTTTACAAGTGGTAATAAGGTGAATTTATGTTTTAAAGTATTTTATAAACAGGAATATTTTATTTAAATTGTTTTGATAAACAAAGTAATCAAATAATCAATTTTTTGGAAGCATTCACTACATTTCAAAAATTAAATATCAAGATGTGGAACGTCAAATATTAAAGATTAAGCCGATTTTAAAACGCTAATTTTTTGACAGAAGTATATTTATTGGTTTTTTTTTTTTTTTTTTTTTTTGAGGGAAAAGCCTTTAATTAGAGACAAAAAGTCCTAACAAAAAAATCATTCCCCGCTTGGTTACACTTGGTCTTACGTGGACTGTTGGCACACACCAAACCCTCTCCAACCTCATCGCGAGTTCGGGCTCAATGGCCCATTCCTGGTTCACTTTTTTGGGGGTGAGTTCTTCACCTCTCTACCAAACACCAAGATTCCCCTCCACCTTTATTAGCAGTTAATTTCAGATGGTTTTTTTTTTTTCATCAGTGGTCAATAATCACTTTCTAATAAATATATTTCTGCCAAAAAAATTAGATTTTTTATTTGACTTTTTTTTAATCTTTGCGGCATCTGAGACCATATAGACTTTTAAAAGATATATATATTTGTTACGATAAAGATTATCCAGACATATTTATCTAAATCCCTTGGTATCTAAATGATTTTAAATAAATTTTTATCGGACTGCCTGAGATTTGAACCCAAACCCGAACCTTTCCGATCCCTCAACGCGAGACTAAGGCGAGAAAAGAAGAATAAAATTATATTTAATTAAAAAATTTGCAATAAAACATAAATTACTATTAAATTTAAAATAATTACTTTCTCTTTTAAAAGTAAAAAAAAAATAAAAATAATAAGGAAATTATCAATGAAATAAATAAATTTTATTTGAACAAATGTTTTTGTAATATTTATATTAAATTTTTAGTCATGAGTAATTAATACCTTTGAGCCAGTCAAATGAACATCTAAATATGTTTTGTTTCTCTCTCATATTTACCATTTTTTCCCAGAACTATCAAGTGACATCTTAATATAACTTAAGAGTGTTACTGAGGAGGCTGTAAAATTAAAAAAAAAATTGATGACAGAAATTTAATTTAATTTAAGCCTTTTATTATGGAATTTTTGATTAATAATATAATAATAATAATTAATAAATTTTTATCTTAACTCAGATTATCCCGAGAGGAGCCGATTATATTCTGGACGGGGCATCTGAAAACCTCATAGATTAAATTCATATGTCTTATCCTGGATAAAATTTTTTTGGATATATCGAGATTAAAATCAAGCAATCTTATTAATCCTCCGGAGTTTTAATACTTATTTTTAGTAGTCTTTTATATTATTTCTAAATCTTCTCTGCACTACTATTTTTGGGCTCTTTACTGCCCTTTTTCTTACCTATATATGAAATATATAGTGTCAAAGTATTGGGCTCGCAAAAAAATCTATGTTGAGATTTCAACAGAAATTCACGTTTTGAGGTCCCCTGAACCTAAAAAAAATGTCTCGCAAAATGTTATGTGTGTGAATAAGATTTCTCAAAAAGGAAAGGCGGCTCGAGGCTGAAATTTTATATTTAAGCTAGGGTTTAGGTACCCGTTTGCGCCTCGAAGCGGCCAAAGAGTACTAATGTACTTTTCTATTATTTTTTCGGTTTTATCAAAATTTGCTCTAAAGACTTTGATTAAAATTCATAAAACAATTATTTATTAGATGCTCTTTAAAATTTATTAAACCTTTACTAAAATTGTTTGGACACTACTCTTGTTTTTAGGTTTTTTGTGATTTTCTATTAAACTATTCTAACGATTTTGATTAAATTAGCTGTTCATATAATCAATTAGATAATTATCATTTTCTACCTCAAAAGAAAGTTGGTCTCCTCTACACTTTGGCCCTCTGTGCACATTGCTTGCGCGTGATGGTCGTCCACTGGCATCTTTCGGAAAACAGTCATATGAAATTTTGATTTATTAAACCAAATAAATCCAAGTTGAACATTGAACGGCTACTTAGGGGGTCTGACGCAAAAATTCTGGTGTGACACACATCACTTAGCTTTCCTCACTTTAGGTAAGAGAAAGTTGTGTGATGTGTGTTTAGTCACTCCAGATGTTTCCTACTTATATTATAATATTAAATTTAAATATAATTTTAATAAAATCTTTTGATCATATAATCATAAAGTGGCAATGTACTTTTCTTGAAATATCAGAGGTTAAAAGAGGAATTGCTATTTTCTCTTTTATGGGAAGATTATAATCAAGATTTTTTTCTCTACTCGCTTTAAGCTAATAAAAGATAAGGAATTTAGATTTTTAATATTATAATTACAAATTAATAAAATCACCCCGACGATGTGAGATGAGTGAAGAGATCGACCCCCCTTCTCTCTTAGGGCGTAATCGTAGATTGCAAGGTCGGCGCAGTGTTGAGCCGGGGGCGGCGCTACCCGGCGCCTCTATCGCCCTTGATTGGCCCTCGGGTGGCGCTGGAGGGGTATAATTGGAGGGGTGACGTTGGAGGGGCGGCGCCGTAGGGACGGTACCATCGACCGTCACTGACTCGCCTAGAACAGTCAGTTGCCATTTGGTGTTTTAGCAGGTACTAGAAGGTCTCAGTAAAAGCGTTAACTCACTGTATATGAAACGTTAGGCGCGAGTGACACTTTGTGATTATTTTTTTAAATATTCGGCAACGGATACCCTTTATGGCATTTGGGTAAACCCTCTACAAACGCAGACTTTTGTCTCAATTCTAATCAACATAAGCAACTTGACACTTATTCTACTCTTCTAAATACCAACTCGCCACGTAAGTTTCCATCTTATTTGTCAACCGTCATTAACTCTCTCTTAGAGAATGTTATTCACCTAGAAAACAAGGCTATTTTTATTTCGTTGAAATGACCATATGAACGAGCATGCACCTTCCAGAAAAGTGTTTAAAATGCATGAAGTTGTCTTTTTCTTGGTTTGTTGTCGTGTTTTCTGTCGTGCCCTATTTGGCACATCAATCGGAGCTTTTTGTAATTTTTTCACCTTTTCCCTTTATTTAAAAAAAAAGTTTCAATTGTCCTTAACCCCGTTGCGCTTGTCAGTATGCATCATCGCATGCGTTTCGATAGATATATCATGTATGTAAATTGTCAAAAAAAAAAAAATTGCATTGATAATAGTTACACATAAAGTTTTTTTTTCGAGTAAAAAAATTTTCTTATCTGATTATATATATAGAACTTGAAAGAATAATTGCTACACCTTCAAATTTTGATCTGAATACATAAATTTTTTTAAAATTCCTTTAAAGAAAAAAGAAAAAAAAATCATTTATATTTGAAAATTAATTTTTTTAAATTCAAAAATATTTTCTCATTTTAATATAGGCTAATTATTTTATATAAATTTTTTTTAATAGTACAAAAGCTATCCACCTCATCATTTTAAGATGTTCTAGAATTAATAGAAAGTTTCCAAGTTTGGCACAAATTGAATTCAATAATTAATATTATCCCTTTTCATATATTTTATTTCTGTCCTTTGGTGCAGAAGTACACTCAGGTGCCAAAGAACAGTGGTTCGCTTCCCGTCCTGAGCGATAAAAAATTATTTATATTATATTTGCTACCAATTAATATAAATAAATAAGGACGGAGTGTAAATGGCCTCTGATGCCGAAAAAATACAAAAATAAATTTTTGTTCAATTAAGAAGGATTTTAAAAATAAAATTATTTATATTCAGATATTTAAAAAAGATTCGAATGAGTTTCAAATATTTTTTACCTTTTTAATTTTTATTTTAAATAACATTCATTTTTTGCTGAAATATATTTAAATTCTTATTTAAAAAAAAATATGATAGTTGGGATTTTTAATAATTACAAATTAATAAAATCATCCTGACGATATGAGATGAATGAAGAGATCGGCTCTTAGGGCGTCGGGCAATCATAGATTGCAAGATCGGCGCAGTGTGAGCTCCTTGAGTTCGAACCCTGGATCTCTTCCTATTCTGCTAATCTTGAATCAGGACCAGACATCTAATCGTACCAACACATTCATATATAATAACCTAAAATGTATCTCTTTAAGATAAAATTTATTGGCATGTATATTAATTATAAAATATTGCCATCTGAGGGTCCATCAACTGGGCTGGAATTAACACTTTAGTAACATCCAAAGATGGCGAAGACTTTTTTCTTTCTAAATTGAAGAAATTTAAATTTTTAAATAAGTGTAATTAATAATATAAAAAAAATTATTATTTTTCCAAACTTTTTAGTAAATATTACTTAATATTAATCATATAAATCAGAATTATTCAACACGCGGGCCGCGGCACTTTCTGTAAGACCCGAAACATTTTATTTATTATGTGTAATATCTATAGAAATTACTTTCCAAGCTCAAAAGAAACATATACAGTGGTATCAAAATAACAAAATTTATTAAATCCTCCAATATTTTTTATTTAACAAGCTAGAGCTTATTCAACTTAATAACTATAACCTTACTCGGTTAGGCAATTACTTACTCGTTAATTATATTTTTTCTTATGCGGCCCTCGGTCTTTCAGTAGTTGGATAGCCCTGATATAAATTAATGATATTCATATATTTTTAAAATATCAACTTAAATATCCTTCATTAAGCGGCATATATGTCAAAAAATTTTCTTTATTAAAAATAAATAAATCATTTCCTTATTTTTTTTTTTTCTGATTTAAGATCTATTATTTAAAGCTTCGCCAATTTGTTTTGGTAATTATTATAATGTCTAAATGCATGTTTTTCCACAACAAATTATATATCATTTTCTAGCTTGGCATAAAATGCAAATAAAATAAAAATTTCTTTAGCTGCTGGCTAAAGTCGTTAATTGGTTGTTTGGAGGGTCGGTCCATGACCTGGCTAAAGGCAGAAGGAAGGCGCCGAACAGTTACCTGGCACCTGACCCACAATCAGGTGCTCTGGTGGTCACTCTGCTTTTTTTGACATTATCCCATAAATCATACGTAAATAGAAAGATGTTTATCATTTGGAAAAATAACCGAAATCGTCCCGAGACAACCTGATTGCCTCTCTATCTACAAAACGGCAAATCGTCCGAGATAACGTTTCACCAATTCAAGTGAGTTGGTTTTAACTGGAAGGAAACTCTTATGCTGAGAAATCGGTCCAGACAGACATTCATAAGCACTTCTCTCTTCAGCTTTTTTTTATAATTTAAAAAATCAAGTCTATCTATCACCGTGTCCACCTTGATTCAATCAACCTCTCGTAAATTTAATTCGGGGCTTGGTCGTCCGTCACTTAAGAGAGAATTTATTCAATCGCCTTGGGTGTTCCTGGAATAAATGTAAACAAAAATCCCCTCGCCAAGGTCTGACGTGTCGGTCGCCTTCCTCAGGATTCCTTCTAAATTTTGCGTTTCACTCAATTCAATGAGTTTAATGTTTCAAGTAAACACTCAAGCAAATAAGTTCGTTCTTATTTGTTTTTTTGTTTTGAATTGATAATTCATTAACAATGATTAGGTTAAGATTTCTCTTATTAAAAATTTAAATTTTTCGACTTTTATAAAAAAATAATTTCAAGGTAAAAAAATCTTTCTCTCTTGATTTAAAGAAAAAATTTAGCCATGAAAAAAAAGGGGATTTTTATAATAAATTAAAATATTCAAGTATCCCTTTATTGTACACGTGTACCATTAATGGTATATAATTATTTAGTAAGAACATAAAATATTAATTAATTAATTAATTAATTATGAGAGTGAAATTACAAAAATAGTGCATTATGGAAACAAATGTCGAATTATTTCCTCTATTCTTTAACAATTGGGTGCTTTTTGATATCTGCTGTCTGGTTGATGTTCAATTTTTTAAAGTTAATTTACTTAAGTATTAATATAAGAGAAAAAAAAAACTATTTTTTTTTTAAATTAAATTTCATTAGAAATCAGAGAATTTTTTAAAGCCGATAAGATTATAATTTATAAACCAATATAGGTCTAACAATATTTCGAGAAAAGCTAATAAAAAATTTTCTCATTGTATAATTCCCTTCCATTTTTATCTAATTTATTATCACATTTACTAAGGCTAATCATGAAGTCTGTCGTTCAAGTCTCTAGATAGTAATGGGCAAACTTTTATATTAGTTAAAAAATTTCCTTAAATAAATAACTATTAGTCGCTTATGCAGTTTTTTCATTTACATTGGTTTTATATCTTTTTTTGCACGATATACATCTTCCATGTAAAAAGAGACATCCTATATTTGGTTATTTATAAATATTAAAAATATTTTGAATTGCCATAAATTTCGTATTATTTTTCGCTAAGATTAATTTTTATTTATAAGTTTTAAGAGTTGAAAAAAGTGGGAACTTAAAAAAGTCTCTAGGCCTGTCCCTTGGTGCTGAGATAGGGGTCTCGCTTTAAGATTCAAAGGCCAGTGGGTTCGTTTCTATCCTGAGCAACAACAATATATTTATATTATATTAGCTATGAATTAATATAAATAAATAAGGAGGGAGCCTAAATAATCTAGGATGCTAAAAAAGAATTTAAAAAAGACTTGGGTTTTCGCCAAAATGCAAATTTTCGATAAAGAGTAAAATCTCTTAATTTTGATTTTTGGAAAGACCAAGATATAAGCAGGGCTTAACCAGGACTTCTTTCTCACTAGATGGTGGGACATAAATTATGTTAATAGGAAATATTCCGTTAGAAATAGAGATAGAATAAATCTATTAATAGTTAGTTTAGAACTTTTAGTAAAACCGACAGATGTCTACTCCCAAGAAACAGGTTCCTTAAGGTGTGCCACTACTATATATATATTTATAATTAAAAAAAAACAAATTCAATCCTTTCTCAATGTGAATCCTCACAACATAACTTAAATAAAAAGTTTATTTAGAGCAAAAAAGGCAAGAAATGATATAAAGCCATTGATATATCTCAGTAATAGAATATTTAAATAATCCCCCACCTAGAGACTAAAGGGATGGAAATTGTCAATATTGATAATCTTCCAAGCTAAGAGATGTAGGTTCGGATCCTAGGCAGTCCAATGAAATTTTATTCAAATTAATTGGATACTAATGATATAAATAAAAATGCCCGGATAATTTGTATCTTTAATAAATATATTGTATACTGTTTAAAGTCTATCTGTCTTAGAAGTCAAAAAGACGAAAAAAATTTAATTTTGTTTCCTGAAAAATTTCCAATTCGAAGGTATAAAAATATTATTGATTTTTCCTGGTTAATTATCGCGATTAAATAATTATTTATCTATAAGTCTTAATGTAATAAAAATTTATGCTTTAAAAAGAAAAATTTTTAACGAGATTATAATTATTCTTTAGCTTAATAATTTACTATAAAAATACAATTTTTTAAAATAATAAAGTACAAAATTAGCTAACTAGCTAGACTCCTTACTTTTTTATGAAAATTATTTTAGATACGAGACCTAATTATAGTTAAGTTCAACCTACAAGCTTTCTAAAAGTTGACAGAAATATAGTAAGAGATAAGTTAACATAAAGGCCAATATGTATTTACTGATTCAATTTATTAACCAATTAAAAAATCCCTTATAGATATGTTATAGATATCTTATATATAAATCTTAAAGATAATAATAAACTTTTAAAGATAATTTGCTTTTAAATACTCTAAATTTATTTATTTATTGCATTTCCAAATATATATCTAAAAAATAAGAGAAAATAATACAGTACTAAAATTAAATAGTTTATTGACATTTTATTATAAAATAATCATTGAAGTAATTTTTAATAAATTTTATATCACAAAAAAAAATGAATTTCTTTCACCGTTTTTCTAGTAAATTATTCTAAAGCAAAAAATTTGTATTTGAATAAGATTTATTTATTTATTTTATTATTTTAAAACGCTTGGTTAACCAAGCCTAACTCATCCAATTTTTTTTTTCAATTTTACTAGATTGAAATTTTCTAAGTAAACTAATAAACCGTAATCTTTCAAAGAATTCTTTTTTTTTTTTAAATTTTGGAATATTTTTTGTTTATCTCTCGTCATTTGAGGCCATAGAGATTTCAATGATATTATTTTTTTGAATAAATAGCAACCGGTCCTCCTAATTTATTAAAATTAATTGGCATTCGTTTTTTTTTTTTTTTTTTTTTGAATATTTTAATTTAGTATTGAAAGGGCCGGATTTACACATTTCTACGCCCTAGACCAGAGCACATAATGTTGAGCCCCCTCCCTCTTTCAAATAGTAGATTTAGAGCTTTTAAAATTTAATAGTTTATTTTTTTAACATATAAGCACTTAATATACCATCTCTATAATATTTGAACTATATTTTAATTCAAAACTACGCTACTTATGCAATTGCATAACATTAACGCCTATAAAAAACTTTTTCTGTACATATGGTCCCCTGACTGCTGCGCCCTAGGTCATGGTCAAATTTGGTCTTATCAAATTCGAGCCTGGTTTGGAGCCCTGTATTATTATCATCCTCGGATTTCTAATTTCATTTAATATTTAATATTTAAAAGAAATTGTTGTTCATATCATCAAATTCATTCCCATTTTAATTTTTCCCACTATTATTTGAAATATTTATCTTCTAAAACATTTTGGTCCGTTGACTGAAGAGTAAATAAGTGAACATTATTAATAATGCACGCACGAATGAATGATGTGAGTTGGGCTTTGAAATGAAATTCATGACTGTAATTATTGTAATATTTACTGAGTGCATATGAGTTAGCCTCTGATGAAGAAGAGCTTGTTATGTTTTAAATTAAACCAACCCATTTGGAAAAAAATTCCTTTTTGATTATTCCCTACGGAAAATATAGTGACGTTTATCCATTAATTAAGTGAGGGTTAGAATAACAATTTCATTTTTAGAGAATAAATTTATCTTTTATATTTGATTTCTATTTCTAATCACTTTTTTTTTAACGGGAAAGGATTTAATTTTTCGCCATTTTTTGCTAGCTTTTTGTTTCTAGTTGTTTTAATTAAAATTTTTCTAAAATACTCCTCTGGGAGTTCATTTACCAGAGAGAAGTTCCCTAGGGGAGTTCCGGCAATTTCAACCTTGTCAGGACTCCGACCGATACCGATTGCTAACCAGCAGCTATCTCCGGTCAGGATGTGCAATTTATTGTTGTCATTATCCCAAGAGACCGGACATCCTATTTGAATTGCTAAAACTATATTTTATTGAAAAAAATAAATAAATAAATAAAAAAAAAACTTCACTCTTTAATTTTGTTTTGTTTTTAGGAATGATAAGAATTGACTTTTTTTTTAAATAGCATAAGATAACTAACTATTAGTAACATTTCCTTTTTTTCTTTTGTACATACATATATTTGCAACTATCTTTGATAAAACTTATTATAGTAAAAGCTTTCATATTATTATGACACACACTTTTTGTTGGTTCAATTTCTTAAATTTCTTTATAAATATAACGTTTCGGGACCTCTTTCTCTGACCAATTAAAGATAAAATCCAACACATTATCTTAACAAAATTCACTAATAAATGACCCCCAGGTCCCTGAAAGGCCTGAGGGAATTTGGGATGACCCGCCAAACGACTATATTATTATTCAAGTCAACGAAATGTTTAGGACTATACTTCATCAAATGACTTGAATACTAAATGCTAAAAACTTGCTTGTAGAAAAAAGTTTTTTGAGCTCTTAGGGGATTTAAAATTTACTACTGAATTGCTTCAAAAT
>JAAAKE020089744.1:0-12898 GCA_010014785.2 Anisolabis maritima | reverse complement strand
TTGTTTTTTAAAAAATTTTTAACATTGTAAAAATTTTTTTTCCTCTTTTTAAAAAGCATTTCACCCCCCCCCCCCCTCTCCCACCCGTGACTGAGAGGTTAAAGATACTGTCATTGAAAACCTTAAAAGCCAAGGGGTGTGGGTTCGGATCTCAGGCAGTCCGATGAAAATTTATTTAAATCAATTGGATATCAATTGTATAAATAAATATATTGGGTATCATTTACTAGTGGCCTATATGGCCTCAGATGTAGAAGAGACGAAAAAAATTCATTTTAGAAAAAAGCATTTTTAAAATTTTATTAGGTTGGTGCTAAAATACGTAATTGCGGAATTGAATTAAAGTCCATCCTACATAGAGTTTCCACTAAATCTACTAAATTCTATTTTTCTTTTGTAGATTGTTATATATCAATTTGAAGCTTATTTCTCGTTGAATGGATTAGTATTTTTTGGTGTTTGTATAATATTTATTTTTATTATTATTTAATAAAAGTCAAAGAAAAACTTTACTGCATGAGTTTAAACTTGGACACCGAGTCGACTGAGGAAGCAACTCGCAATATCACCGAAGCCGATCGTGCAGTGCGCAATTTCGTGCCGATGAAATGAACCTCGGAGATAAGGGCGGGTGAATGCGGCTCCTCCACTATTTGAAGCAAATTATCTAAGTTGCTCCATACGAAATCACAAAAGTTGAGCAGAATTCTCCAAAACCACCCTCATTCTCCTAGGCACGAAATTTTTTGAACTGTCTGCGTACAGTGCATTCAGGAAGAGATTCAAAGCTCCATGCTTCAGTGATGTTGCGACCTACTTCCGAGGCACAGTGTCCAAGTTTAAACTCGTACGAAATTCTTACTTTGACTGACCCATTATTTATTGAAATCAAAGTTAGACCAAATAAATGTTAAAGAAAAATCTTCAAATTGATACAACAGTAGAAGTAGAAATAGAAAGTAGTGGAAATTGTATATAAATTCCTTAATTATTTTTGCACTAACCTAATATTTTTATTTTGTTAGAATTTGGGAGTTTTTATGTCTGTATTTCAACCCTTAAAGCGAAGTGAGTTAACTTAATCAAATTATTATAACTGTGCAATATTGTATTTAATCGCTCTCTGTCTTAACTTATATTTGGAAAATATTTTCTTTTTTTTTATAGTTTCAATAAAATTTAATCTTGATGTTTTTATATCACGAGGATCAAACCATATTTCACCCAAAGATTAAATTAAAGTGCTTATATTAATCTTATGATTATTTTTGTGTATTTTGGAGACACCGAAGGCCGATATCGGTACCTCTCTCAAATGACTAACTTTACTAAATGCCACATATGACATAGGTGATAAAAATACATAAACTGCCTGTGAGATCAAACGAAAGATGAGGGGAGGCAAAATAAAATTTTATACTAAAAATGTGATGTGGCGGCTGCACATCACACCATTTCTCTTACCTAGGAGCCTAACTTAAATTAAACCTTTTTCTTTTATGAGATACCTTGTTCATACACACACACAGACTATTTTATGAGACCCATTTTTAGACTCACATATCAATTTTTTTTGCTATCGCAATACTTTCTCACGGTATATTTCATAAATGTGTAAGAGAAAGTAAAAAGACATGTACCTATTAATCGATGACTAGAATATAAAATTAGAATGATATAGTAGCTATATGTTTTTGAAAAAATTTATTCTGTTACTTTGAAGCAAAAGGCAGGAGGTAGAGGGGGGGGGGGGCAGTGACTTAACGGCCTGATGCTTACGCCTTTGAGTATGAATATAATTAAAAAATAAAATTAAATAAAAAGAGATGTTAGATGGTAACCCAGAGAGTCCAAAATGCAAGCAAATCACGAACGTCATAAAAATCCCGGCTTGAATAAAAATTAAAGATGTCCCCTCTAAAGTGCTCGGGACCTAAGACGACTGACTACTCAGCTCATAAACATATTTATTTTTCCGAAGTCCCTCGGCTTGTTAGACTGGCGCCTCTTTATTTGGTCCCATATTTTATTTTAGTCCCATCCATTATCATCACATTTTCTAAATTTGAAAACAATTAGCCTGGGCAAGTACCGGTGCGTGCGCCGCCATTTGACATTTTGCTCTCTTCTTAAAACAACCCTTGTCTAGACTCAACTCAACACTCAAATGAACAGGCAGCATTTAAATTTTATCTCTTGGAATCTACCGTTTCAAGTACAGTTGCTTTGTCGAAGCTTCTTTGAAAATAAGCATATTCAGATTTTTTATCGATTTATATTTAGTACGAAGGTTACAACCCACTACAATCCTAGTCAGGGGTTCGCCCCCTGGCCCTCATCTCTCTTACATCCCGATTTTTTTTCTCCTTTAGTAATAGAAAGAATGTTAGTCCAAAGTTTTACGCAGATTTGTAGTTAATACAGCTCTGTATGTAGGAATATTAATTGATAGCTACATTCAATCTCTTTAGTGGGTTTGTTTAGTCAAATGAAAAGCTGAGCACTCAGTAACGAAGTGATTGGGGGAGGCTCTTCGTATTTGCACTCGAAGATTAATAAAAATACTTCTGAAGGTGAAATGACAAAAGGTGAATACTAATCAAGAGAGTGTTGGCCACTGATTCTGTAAAGGGGATGACGTTCAGGGAGGGGGAAGATTTATGAAAGCCGAATGACGGCTTTTAGTTTACTCGCCCGTTATCATTTGAATAATTTTGACGGCTTGTTTAGGATTCTGATGGAATCCCCCTCCCCCTCCCCCTCCACTTCTCGATTGCATTGCGTTCTGTGTGTTATATGCTTATAAACAAGGGAAATGTCTGTAGCCAGCTTTGAGAGAGTAAATTGTTTATATTAGCATATAACCCTCTATTGGTTGACATTTGAATAGAAATCGCAAGTAAACTGAGCAATAAATACTCTGAACATGTTTCTCGCTAATTAAATACACTTTTTTTTAGTCCATTTAGATAAATAAATTTCTTTAATAGGGCTTTATTTGATCTGAAGATGAAAAAAAGAGAAGAGAATTTTAATTTTTACTAATACTAATGCATTTGAGCTTTCCTCTTTGTTACTTGAGCAATTACTCTAAAAAATGACTTAATATTTATCAATAACGAAACCAGGATTTTTGTCTCCTCCCCCGTCCGCCATCCCTCCTAGAGAGATTTAGGGTTTTTTCTCTTTTCTCTCTCTCTTTATTCAAACATCAGGCCGTGCGTCGAGCCCGTCTCTTCTCCTAATATGATTAAGGAAACTTGAATAAAAAAAAATCAAATTTAAATTAAATTCAATAAATCCCCTGTCTTCATAAATAAATTGAACATTAAATTTATAATGATTATTTTTGCTCTTATTTTTTGAAGAATTCAAACTAAAAATAATTCTTGTTGACTGAAAATAGACTCTAAATTCCTTCCTCTAATGACCACGCAGAGAGAAGACTTCTTCCATATGACAATGGAGAAAAGAAAGCATACGTGTCTATTTGGAGGAACAAATTGAAATATTAAAAATAAATAAATTTAAAAGGAACATATTTAGCAATGTCCATTAATTTAATAAATTATGAATGTGATTTTATTTGGTGATAACACTCTTGGGAGAAGATAAAAATCAAAATACCTCAAATAAGAGAAATGGAGGTTTTATAGTTAAGCCAAAAGAATCACTCTATTTCATTTCACTTTCCCACTCTATTATATATAATAGTAAGGGGAAAGTATTATGATCATGAAAATTTTTTAAAAATATCTTTTCGTTTCAAGTCAAAAGGATCCCAAAAATGCAAAAAAAATCTTAATGTTTTATGTGATATGTGCATGTACAGCATTTATTTTGGCTTATATCACTGGAACCATTCCGGAAAAGGATGAAACTTAACAACTACATAATCCTAGGAGTGTCTAAAAGAAATTAAAATTTGAAGTGAATTAGTCGGCAGGATTCCCAATATTTATCGCGCTCCACGGTTTTCTCAGCATTCGCTAGGCCAAATCGTTTGAATCTTCGTGGTAATTATTAAGAAGTTTGTCTTCAGTCCTGACCAATTTTAATAACAATCCGTTTAGTGGAGCGTATTATTATTATTATTATTCTAAAAAAAAAAAAAAAAAATTTGAATTACGATAATAAATAGAGAAAACTCTTTTTCTCTAATTTATTATTTTTTATTAAAATCATTTTTATGACTTAATAAAATAGGAAGGAGAAATATAAAATAAATTTTGAATGATGAAAATTCTTATGACTTTTATTTTAAATTAAAAAAAAAAAATTAATTAATGGAAATATATATTTATTCATCCAAAGAGCATTACCTAAAAATGACATGATTTGTATACTCAACTTATATTTTCAAAGGACGGTTAGTGAGGGCTAAAAGGATTGTGAAAGTTTTACAACTTTGTTGGCTATTTTTTTAATAAATACCCAGAATAGAAATTTGAAATATTAATTAAAATAAAAAAACAACTAAAAAGAGATTATAAATTTAATTATTATTTATTTATTTTATATTTTTTACTCCTGAAGAAGGAATTTAATTATATCTTCCTCAAAGAACTTCTTCAGTTCAACGTGTTAATATATATTAGAAATATCTCTTATAAATTCTGTAAATATTAGTAAATATAAGTATTAGTAGAAATAAATTACAAATCGAGTGAACTCTAGAAATAATCTTGGGTGGGAAGCTCCGGGGTATTCAGGGACGACCGCCCCCCCTCCCCTCTCAATTGCTCTCTAAATCCTTCCCATCAATATTGACGGAGTGGGATAAATCAAATAATCACAAATAGTTAAAATTGTTGAAAAAAATTTCATTTTAATAAAAAAAAATCTGGTTAGAGGTAAGAGCAGATGGCTTTATGTTACCTAATGTGATGTCCTCTCACAGATTTTTCTTCTTTATGGTAGTATATTAACGCCCAAGATGTAAATATTGGTACCGCCAATTTCTTCATTCCAAATTTGCCTCTCGGGCTATCTGTCTAAGAGTGAACATACACGATTTTGAGATGTAAGGGCTAAAAAAAGGGCAATATTTCAAAGATCATCCAAAAAATAATTGATATACGAATTTTAATCAAAATCGTTTGAGAAAATGGTAAAAATAAAAAAGTACTTCAATTATTTAATAGTATATTTCATTGAAAAACTTTGCGACGTGGGTACCTAGCTTAGATATCAAATTTTTCGTTTTTAACACACAGACAGACTAATTTGCGAGACTCATTTTTTTTAGACTCACAGGACCTCAAACGTGTATTTCTGTTCCAATATTGACATCGATTTTTTTTTGTGATCGGAATGCTTTCTCTATACTCTCTCTTACATATATATGCTTATATGAAAGGAGGGAGGCCAAGGGATGAAGGCGAGTAGCTTGCTAATCCTTCCATTGAAATACCATGCAAAGGCAAACCCCTAAACTAATATTATATTCTATCTAAGAAGACCCAGACCTCTTTTTTTTTTTTTTTTTTTTAATACAAACCACCTGTTTCATAAAAAGATAATTCTTCATTTTATTTTTATTTCTAAGTTTGATATATTTGTCTTTAAAGATTATATAGATTATATTTCATTGAAACATCCCTGACAGCTTAGTACTTAAAAAACCGAATTAATATGTCTTCTATCTTAATTATTATCTTATTGCATGATTATCTAAAAATTACTAAAAGAGAAAATAAATATTATCTTTGTTATTATCAGAAATACTTACTTAATCACTTTTTATTAATCGTTTCTTTAAATATACCACTTATTGAATCAATAAAAATGAACTTCAAAAACAACGATATAGAGCTACTAATATTTTACCTAGCAGCTTATTTTGCAAAGTTTATTATTATTGGGGGGGGGAGGGGGGGGAACAGATTGCATGGATCTATTTTGGCAATTGAGATCAAGACTATTTTCTATAAAATATCGTCCATCTCTCGTGTCTTTATTTATTGACCATTTTATTTTCACAATTCGGCTTTTATTAAGTACCATAAATTCGTTCGTGTTGGGTTGCTGCAAGATAGGCAACTGATAAATTAATTTTTTTTAAGTTTTTTCGGCATCTTGGAACATATAGACTTTTAAACGATATATAATATAAGATACATATTAACCAGGCATATTTATTTATATTATACTTGGTATGTATTTTTTGATCACTTGCCCCAGAACTTCTTTAGGCGCACATGTAAATCCCGCTAGAAATTATTTTACTATCTGACCATGTTTGCTTTAGAGAGAAATTAATCGAAAAATCCAATTAGAGTTGCCGACCTACCCAAGCAGACACGAACCAATCCCATCCTATCCTAAATAGGATTTCTCAAAGGATTAAAAATTCATTTGAATGTTGATTTTTAACATATAGGAGTGAACTAATGTATTTGTAGTATTTTAATTTATTAACACTTCATTCTGCAAGTCTAGAGAGGAATAAAGAGCCAGAGGGAAAAACTCCTTTCTCTTTTAGAGCCATTGAATTTGAAAAGTGTCTTCCTGATTGGTTGGAGATGTTTTAGTGGAGAATCTTTTATCCTTTTAATGTAGGGATAATCTTATTGGACTTCACATAATTTTCTTTCCTGTCATATTTGACTCCAGCTCTTATTATTTTTGTCTCGATACTCTTTTCTAAGGATTAGCCGTGTCTTCTTTGACAACGTTATTTGGGAGCGCCTCGTAGATGTCCTTCAACGCTCCTGACTGGAGTATGAACTTAATTATTAGCTTGGGTAGGAGAAGAGCGAACGCCATTTAGGACATATTTTAGGTAACCTGGAGGAAAAAGGAGACCTAGGACGAAATATCCGTTCCACGACCCAAGTACTAGAAAATCAATAAGAGAGGGCATTAAAGTAACAAGTGGGCCAAGTGTCTCATTTCATTCATCTCTCCTGCTCTAAAAGAACACAAAATCAGAGAAAATTTAAGAGATCGGGGCCTTTATTATAAAAAATATTTTCTTAAAAGTACATCTATATTCCTTTTATAAAACTTAGTCCCAAACAAAAAAAAAACTATTTTATAATAATATATAGTGCAAAATAATTTTATGACCACTTTTTTTGTATTCATCAAAAAACACAGAAGAAAATATCAGGATAAAGATTGCATAAAAAGTGGCGTTTAGATGCCAAAGGATATGCTTGTTCATTAGCGGCTTTAAAAAATTTTAATGCAATGGCGAGAAATTTTATAAAAAGTAAAAAGAGACTTTATCTCGATGGGAAGAAATATATTTATAGAAAAAAATATATCTGGACAAAAACATTTCTAAAGAATTTCTTGACCAATGGTTATGAAATTTGTAAAGTCATTTCTTGATCAAGATGATTTTTTTTTTAGGGATTCAGTCAGGTAAGAAGACTAATCTATATCTTATAATCATCATTAATTGATTATCGATTAATTAGCTTAAAAATTAACGAAAGGAAAGACAATGATAATTATTTAATAGGGAAGGAGGGGGGGGGGCGAAGGTGAGGAGGAAGTGGGTCTGGAAAGGTAGAAAAAATTTTATATGACAGATTAATCGACACAGAAATTATTTCGTTTTTGTTTGCTGGAAAGTAGGCAATCCAAATGACCAACTCATTTTTCAATTAATTGGTCCAGAGTTCCTCTAAAGCGAACCGAACATACTCAGTAACTAAATCTTCATAGAAATTAATAACTTAGCATGCATCGCTAAAGAGCAGTTCTAGAGCAATTAATCGAGTAATCTATTAGTTCATTTTTGATTTGGGTTGTCTGCAAGGAAATGGAATAATTGATTAAAGTCCACGAAGTCATTTCTGAGACAGCGGATGGACGGATTAACCCAATTTCACTGCGCATTAAATGATCCGAATTTGTAATAAATCACAATCATTTCTCGTTATTTTATAAATTTATTGTGGAATGGAATTTTAATTTAGATAATTCCAAAATTATAAATCTGATACATTTAAGTCAAACATCGAATTAACAAAGAAATTTAGATCAAGTGGATCATCATTATCGTCGTCGTCGTTATTTGTTCTTGGGAAATCAATAGATATAATATATAGTTATGTTTATAATCTCAAGATTTTATTAAGTTTGTGAGATAATTTATTATCAATAGATAACAATCATTTCACAATAAATAATATTGGAGATAAAATATTTTAACGAAATTAAAATTTTACCTTAAAAAGATCAAATACATACAGCCGACCTTAGCAAAATTTAGAGCAAAATTCTGTGACCCTCAAATTTAGTTTAAAAAAATCGTTTCTAATGGAGTCGAGGCGAGAGTGTCTCATCAGAGGAGGAGGGAGACCTGGTCTGGTGGTGGGGGGTCTCGTTCTTGAGACGCCCAACTCAGCTGCACTCCATTGGAAAATATACAGAGCCCCTTTTGAATTAATCTACGCTTGGCTTGTTGGTCTTGGTCCTACTCCTATCGTTTTTATTTAATAAAGAGTCATGTCACAAAGAGGCCATAAAGCAATTAAGCTTATAATCCTGAGTTGAAAGCACTCAGGTTTAAATCCACCTCTTGGAAAAATTAATCCAATTATCAATGATAACTCTTCATGGGGAAGGATTCGGGATGGTTAAGTTACTCTCTAGAGTCAACGCAATGTGCATTCCTGCCCTAAGTGACTGAAACGAATGGAACGAATAGTTTGGAGACTGTCAATCAGGCTGCCTTGTTTATTTCTCCTCTTGGTTGCATCTATATTTGCCGACCCCGAATCAAGGAAATATTTCCTCTGGAAAATCAACTCTGTTTTGAAGTTAGCCAAATTATTTAGCATTATTATTTAATGCTTAAATAGACCACTTTTCTTACTAATACAAAAAACTACCAATGTTTTACTTGGTGATGTGAAGTCGCAAATTATTAAAATAATTTAATAATAGAAGCTATTTCGTATTTAAATTTCTTGTTAGGGAATATAAAACAAACATACAAGATAATAATATATATACTTATTGAAAATTTTAGCGAAAGGTGTAAAGAATAAATTCTTTTCAGCAATGAATTTATAGAGTAATGGATGTTGAAGTTTTTCTTTTTCTTTTCATTACTGTCCTCTACCCTAACGTTTCGGGCTTCTTGGTTAATGGTCTTAACTTAAAGAAAAAATAAATAGCTGTCCTCTTCTTCCCTTCGCTATCCGTTCTTGACAAATAACTAGGAAGAATTTCACAAACATACCAAATAAGCTGATTTTTTTTTACATTTTTTGCGATCATAGTTACCTGAAAAGTAAAAAAAATTGGCGATTATAAGGCGGTAAAATAAAAATATAAAATTCTTGTTAAACACAATGAACCATAATCTTATCAAATTAAATAATAATTTGAGTATTAATTTATAAATAAATAAATATTGATAAAAATTGTTATTATTTATAATAATTATTATTCACTTTTTTTTTTTTTTTTTGTTTGATTTAAACAAAAATATAATAATTCAATTTCACAGTCCAATTACGGTGTTTTATCAAAAATTGACAATCATTCAATGTATAATATGATTTAATAAATAAATAAATAAATAAATAATGAATTAGCAGAGAGAGAGAGAGAGAGAACAACTTTCGATATGAACATGTTTAGGATAAAATGAAAGTGACAGTTATTATTATCATCATCATTCGTTGAAAACTTGCAAAAATGAGTGAATAATAGAGAGAACCTGGGCGGTCGCTAGCCTAATGCATATTCATTTCCACTTATCTAATATAAAAATTTTTTATATAAATAATTAATTAGAGTCAGGAAAAAATATAATAAATAAATTAATTTTCTCTCTCATATGAAGAACTTAATTAAACATTAAAATTATGTGCATATGAGCGTATAATAGAAAAATATTTTATATGTATCATTTTTTACAGACTAAGAAGAGCCCTAAGAAATTTCCCTTTTGTTAAAAGAGGGGATTGGGTGCAAAGGCGGTAATAAGTGACCTCATGTAAGGACTTGGAATACAGAGGAAATAACGTTCATGGATATCGTACTAAGCTTTTTAGTATAAAAAAAATAAGCTCCATTGGGGATTTTATAAAGTTTTAAATAAGATTGAAAATGTACATATATTGTACCACTGCTCTCGCACTCTAAAAGAATGGGAATATGGGCTCCCCTTTCCATCTTTTAATGTACCATTGGAATCTTACTGTTGCCCACTCTTTCTCATAGTACAGATAAAACCAGCCCCAGTGTGACACATTCATATCACAAATAAAACATATATTAATCGCCATGTGTATGTCATTGGACTGGGGCTAGTTTTATCTTAGACATCCTGTATATCCTTCTTACAAGTAATTGGACAAACGTTATCTTTTATTTCATCTTAATGGATATAATAATAATAATAATTAGGAGAGGTACATAGAATCCAAAAATAGTAAATGTCATAATTGGTAAAACTTTATGACTGGTGATGATATTAATTTTCAAGGTCCACTAATTATCCATTAAGATGAAACAAATGATAACGTTTGTCTAATTACTTTTGAGACGGATAGTATATAGTAATAGAGTTTACTAAATTTTTGTGATTAGATTGATTTGAACTTGAGTTTGCTTTAACTCAGGATTAGAGATTCACTGAATAAATCGTTACTTTTCAAATTTAATTATTAGGTTTTATATATTACTAAATTTTATCTGATTTGAAATTGCGAGCTTAAAAAAAAGCCTTTAAAGTAAGAATCTATATATATACTTATACAACAACAACAATGAACATATGATAATAAAATCATTTGTTTTCGGCCAGAGATGTATCAAAGGAGAGATGCTGAGAAATGGCCAAGTTTATTCTTATTTACTAATTACATTTGATCTCCCCTTTTAGTTTAAGGGTTTGTTTTAATTAGTTAATATTTTTTTATTTTTTGTTTAAACATATAATTTCGTAAAAATGCTCCCTTTCAATCCCTTTCACTAGAAATTGTCATGTTTTCACTTATTTTCAATAGGATGTAAAAAAAATCGTTTCTTTTTGAAGAAAATATAAAGTAAGAGAGGGATTTGAGATTGCCCAAAAAAAAAAAAATGAAGTCACAGCGACGAGTAAATAGGGAAAATTAAAAAAAAAAATTATTTTAATTCTTTGGAAATTTTCATCCACCCTCTTTTGGGTTGATATTTATATAATATATATGTCTCCATTCAAGTGTCAGGGACTGATACGTTGTGGGAATAACTTTCTTAAGATTATACTCGGGTGGGTTCCAGTTTCCTTCCCCGATCGTTTATTAAAGTAGAATATTTATTTGATTCTCAAGTGAGCTCATCAGAGAGAGAGCATAGCAAGCGAGAGCGATTCTGTTTCCGCCTGCCCTTATGGGGGCGGGGCTTCGTTGGTGTTCGGGGGGCGCGGCGTTTCCATGACAACCCGAGTCCTCCCGACAAGAGCCGAAGCGAAGGCGCCGCCCGCCGCCCTAGCTTGCGCGTGTCGTAGGCAGCTGTGAGCAGCTCAGTCGTGTCTTGTTTGTGTTGCTGTGCGCGCGTTGAGGGTTTTGTTTTTTTTTTTGGCCCAAGTCGGTTGGACTGCATGCAGCCGGGACGTTTGACTTTCACAAACCCGGGGCCCAAATCACATGTGCTGTTGTGTATTGAAACCATCGACAACTCCCCCAAGCAACAAAGTGATCAGTGTGTGAATTGTTAACCTCAACAACAAAAAAAATAAATAAATATCTAAAATCTAAATAACGTGTGTGTCGTTCGTACTTTTTTTTTTAATTTCTGGAGCTACCACTACATTTTTCTGGTGAGTCACGTGCTAACCAAACTTGACACTCCTTATCTCTTATCTTAATCTTCAGTCATTGACACATACTCATACACACACATTCACACACATACAATCCCTCGATTTGCATTAATCAAATCAGCCCAAAAATTTAATTTTTTTTTAAAAAACAATTCCCCTTTTTTTTTAATCTAATCTAAACATTAAATTTTTTTATCTTGAGTGAGATAAGAAAATCACACATACAAATTCTTTAATAAAATAAACAAATCTCTTGAACCTTTATCCATTTATCAATCAATCATCAAGGAAAAAATTATTTATTTAGTTTTCAGATAATTTTTCTTAAAAAAAAAATTTTTTTTTTTTTTTGATAAAAATTTTATCATTAGTCATTTGTAATTGTCAATTGTTGGTTTATAAAGAGAGCCCAAACATCATATGAGTATTTATATGCGTTCATGTTACTTTACATTAATAACTTAATAAAAAGTGTTAGCGTTTTATTCCGATTTCATAAATATTTCGATTTTACAAAAATTTAACAAAATATATAAAAAATGTGTTATCTTTGTGGAAATTCTTTCATTTAATTAAAATAAATGAATTGGTTTTAGATTAGGGGATTTTTTGCTTTCCTAAATCCTTCCTTCTATTTATGGATATATTTTCAAATATTTTTTTAAAATATTCCTAATATTCTTATCCAAAAATTTCAAGAAATTATTCAAAAAATTTGGCGATATTTTGATAAATAAATACTTGGGGAAAAATTTTTATTTTTTTAACTTGGGAGGAATGGGGGCTTGATCAGATGTTAA
The DNA here is from genome assembly GCA_010014785.2 of Anisolabis maritima. Classification (NCBI taxonomy): domain Eukaryota; kingdom Metazoa; phylum Arthropoda; class Insecta; order Dermaptera; family Anisolabididae; genus Anisolabis; species Anisolabis maritima. The sequence goes on along the minus strand of JAAAKE020089744.1, from coordinate 319 downwards.
GTAAAGAAAATCCCCATTTTTTTATTTTTATTCAATAATAGCTTGAGTTTGCAGAATCAAATTATTTATTTATTTTATTTTTCTTATGGCTCTTCTCTTTTTTAATATCTGTTTTTTTTTTCATTGAAAACAAATTTCGATTGTGGAGTTGATAGACGTTTCATTTTTTATTCATATTTACAAAGAAATAATATAGAAAAATTAAATCAAATTTATTTTTTGTTTTAATATAATTCATTACGCCCTTGCAGGGGCAATGTTTGTACTTATTAATAACGTTTTTCTTAGTTTTGGTGATGGCTCCTTCTTTTATTCTTTA
>JAAAKE020089733.1:0-21102 GCA_010014785.2 Anisolabis maritima | reverse complement strand
TGGTACAATAAAGCTTATATACAATTGTCTGTAAATATCATTCATGTTTGTTAAAATTGTTTAGTCTTTTTAGTCAGTGCCATCTAGCGACGGCGTGACTCATCAGGTTCGGCACCACACTTAGTTGTCTAAAGAAGAGCGTGACGGACGCTCGAAACCTCGCATAAAAAGCTTTAGCCAACGAGCGCAGAGGAAATTTATTTTTATCAATTATATATTTTTTCTCATTATTCTAATAATTAAAATTTTTTTCTCTTTTTACATTAAAAACTATATTATTTGAGAAAGTTGATTATATACATGTAACCTAAAATAAAAAAATTTTAATAATCGTTCTTTACCACAAAAAAATATAAAAGACAGATGGAAAAATAAAAATAAACCAAGAGGAAAAGAACAAAAATGAAGGAGGAGATAGACGGGTTGAGCATTGTGGGATGGTCAAGGAGGGAGGGGGAGGTGGTTAGTTTGAGGGCGGTAATTTCCATAAAGGAGGGCAAAAGCTTTCAATATGCAAATATGCGATCTATCGAATGAAGCGCCGGCGACTGTTGCTAACTTTTGATTGGTGTGTAAGGGGTCATATTGAAGGATATACGACCTGAGGATGATCATCATGATGATAAACATGAGAATCGAGGGAAAAACATACACTTTGATCAATCGGTCACCTATTCAAAGAGATCAATCTATTATGGAAATCTGTCACGGGCCAAGAGGAGGAAACAGAATATAAATAGAATTAAACACAAAGAAAATTATATAAATAGGTTTTTTGTTATTCTCTTTTTTTAAATGTGAATACCTCCTAAAAATTGGTAAGCATTACACAAAAGCCGATGATAACGAAATTAGAGACATTTTCGCGTTCCAACGCACTTATTTATATCACTAAGGTTGTATTTGCCTTATAGACCAACCTAGGGCAGGTAGTCAGGAAGAATTTTTGTAGATGCTAATGTTATACAGTAATTAGTGTAGAAGTGTAGTTTTGATTTAAAAATATAATAAGATTCAAAGATTATAAAGATTGTATTAAGTTCTTATGTTTTAAAAATAATCTATTACAGATTAAATTGAAAATTATAACGGACAGAATAAGCGTTTTGGCATAGGACGTCGAAATGTGTAAATCCGGCCCTGTACATCAAAAATCAAATTATTCCACATGAGAGACAAAGAATCAAACAATTCATCGTTGATAACGGAGTAGGGGGCACAATTTTGAGAATTTTTTTAACAGCGACAAACTTTCACCCAGTATAACGAAGCTCGCCGTGATCTAATTCCAGTCATGATTGTATTCTAGAGCTTTAATGTATAAAGCATTAATTAATTTATTCTGATGAAATTGTATTAAGTTAAAGTTGAAAATAGCCCTGTCCCTTGGTGCAGAGGTTACTTAGAGATTCGCTTCCCGCCGTGAGCAGCAAAAATTATATTATATTCGATATCAATAAGGAAGTCTAAAATGCCGAAAAACACTTAAAAAAACCGAAATATAGAAATCTTAGAGAGTTGGAAAAAGATTCTCTCCGTCCACATGAGGCAGAAATTACTGCGTGAAAGTTCCAGACGAAGTTTCTTTTGACGGACATTGTAGACGTATTCATGTTACCATTACGCCCCCCATTACAGACACACCGATATTTTGTTTCTCTTGGTCTGAAGCCAGACGTAAAACGATAACTCTTCAATTTGCATACTATTCGGATTTAAACCTGAGTATGCGTCATTTGTCCTTAACACACGTCCCTTGACCCTTAACTTTACCTCATTTTTTTTTCTGTCATTATATTATATATAAACATAAAAAAAAATAAATTATATATAATACATTCTAATAATTAGTAAACTTGTTTATATCCCATCTCGTTGTATTTAATATGCAAAAAATTGTCATGCTTATTGAATTGTCGCTTTGTAAACAAATTATCTATTTACTTATATGGTAAGATAATTATACCGAGTTAATATTTCCCCATTAAAGTTGTTTTAACGGATAGCTTTCAAAAAAAGGAAAAGTAAAATACAAGAAAATATTTTTAAAAATTAATCAACAATTTATTATTTATTTTTGGTGATTAGATATTTTGTCGTATTATAAAAATTTTCTATTTGCACCCGTTGTTTAGAAAAATTCATTTATCCTTCATCAGGAGTCAATATTTTGAATTTTATTTAAATAGAAACTTCTTTTTATTATTTCGCTAAAATTATCACTAGCGATTGAAAAAAAAAATTATAAACTATTTCAATTATAATTACGGCCAATACTTCATTTTTTTTCAAACAAATGAAATGAATGCTTGATTCATTTATTATATATATATATCTATTTTTAAAATGATGATTGTAAAATACACAAATGTAAAAATTATTAGGATAATTGCAATTTTTTCATTTCTTTTTCTAAAAATCTCATATTTGAAATATTGTAATATAGTACATTTTTAAAAAAAATTTTAAAGCCTTTTAGACACGTCCTTATTTGTTTAAATTAATTCATAGCCAATATAATTTAAATATTTTCGTCGCTCAGGACAGGAAGCGAACCAATGACCTTTGATACAAGAAGCAAGCATATATTAATTTTTTGTTTTTGATTCCAGCATTGAGACACAATCAAATAAAAAAAAAGGCAAAAAATGAACAAACTAATTTGAAGATTTGGTAAACAAAAAAAAAAAATTCAACCAATAAGATATTGGAGGGATTTCAGTTTTCAGAATTAAGACTTTATAAGTATTTTTCTTATCCTAAACATTTTGTATTTGAATTTTGTTAATCACCACCATTTTTTTTTTTTTTTTTTGATAATTTTTCGTTACTTAGTTTTTAATCTTAACAAGAGAAAATATTAAATGGATTTGTCAAATTTTGATGACCATCTGGTTGTCTTTCATATAAAATGAAATAACAGACTGGACGGGGCGGAGGAGCATGGATGGGTTGAGGGAGGGGGGAACACACACACACACACAGAGAGAGAGAGAGAGAGAGAAATGGAGGGAGGCAAAGCCGAGTTTTTTTAATTAAATTAAAACTAAACAAAAATAATTTCTGAAATTGAGTTTTTTTTTTCTTTTAATTTACGTCCTTATCGAAATTAAAAATTCCATTAAATATAATTCAAATGGTAATAATATTTTTAATATTAATTTTTTTGTTTGCCAAAAATTACGAATATATATAGCCTAATTGATTACATCTTAAATTCACCTTTGTTTAAACATTTTTTGTTCCAACAAAAAATAATTAAAAAATTTAATTAATTTCAACTCTCATATATAGTACGTATATATAGGCTATGCAAATTATTTCTTGCATATAAATTTTATATATATATATATATATATAAAGCTCATGCATTTCTAATCACGAGGTGACATTAAGGTATATGATTAAGTAATTAAGCTTTTCCCCCTCCTTTCTCATCCTTACTACTCCACCCTCTCCTTCCTTTATCCTCCTCACATGTTTTGATGAACTTTGTATTAATAAGAAAGAAAGAGCAAGATAATTTCAATTAACCATGTTTATTGCGTATAAAAGAAGAAGAAATTTAAATCAAAGATTCCTTTCATTAACAAATTTAAATGAGACATTTTAATAGCGAATTCCTAAATATCTTTAGTTATGGTAATAATTGAAGAAGGTAAGATTTACTATTTATTGATTTAAAATTCACTTTCATCTGCTAGAGTAAAATTCTAAATAATTCAATGGTTTTAAAGTTAATTTTGATCTGAAATTTTTTTTTGCAACGCTGCAGTCTTCCACACTGTCCACTACTGAAGGCATATTAAATAGGAAATATTATCATTTCTTCATTAATCTTATTTGGGGTGGGTTTCTCTTTCCTTACCCAAGCATTATTAATAATAAGATTGTATTTAAACCCTGAACTGAGAATTCGAAAGCACACAGCTTTAACCCACTCAATTAATCGCCCCACTACTTGCATCACTCTTCAATAAATATTTAATTACCAATCAACTGATTTCTTGTAATAATTTTTTGATTAAAAAAAAAATTATGTTTTTATGTCATGAAAATAAATTGAGATAAACGGATTGAATCTGATAAGGATATTAAAGTAAGTTGTTTGTTATCAGTCTAGTTTAATAGATAGAGCATAGTTTAATATCTAATAAAGCAAATCCATATAGGGCCTATCTAGAATACACATAAATTTATATATCTATGCAAATCAGTATCAAAAGGATAATATTAGCCTTTCAATAATAAAGTTATGAATGTTTTTTCAAATCGTTTATTTATAAAATAATCAACTAAAATATTTATTTGTTTAAATTTCATAGAGACGAATTTTTTTTAAAGATAGGCATCGATAATTTAATCAATCATTTCTTTAAAATATTGAATTATTGAATATTGAATAAATAAAAAAAAAGGAAAAAATTCCCTCTAGAATTGTCTAAATTTAGTAATCATATCTTATTTAGTATTTTTTTTAATGGTATCACGTGTCAATATTTATTATAAAAAAAATTCCTTTAAGATTTTCATTATATACATGATAAAATTATTTTTTGATATTTTCACATTTTTAATTGTGAACAGGTTGTTCTTGCAATACTAATCGCCCATCGGAGAATAAAATGCAATAAGTTAACAAGTTTGAACAAGCCGTTGTTTCTTTTTGTTTATACAAGTTTATAAAATAATTTAAACTGTGAAGCTTTGACTTATTAATATATACTAATAATATATAATACGTGTACATATATTGAATTTTTAAATTTTTTTTAGATATTTTCTTTAAATCCGGTTGGAGAGTTCTAAACCCAAAATTCACCACCCTCAAACGATCCAGATAATACTCTAGCTACAATTTTGTTTCAAGTAATGCTAATTGTAAGGATGCACTCGTTTGATTACTGTGAAGGTAGGCAAAACAAATGGCCAACTTACTAAAGGATTTTTTGATTACAGTGGAAACTCGATAATATAAATTAATTGGGAATAGGAGTGGTCCGGATAAAAGGCCTTGTCTTCTCCCTTCTCTTATAGAAATTGAAGCGGGAAGCGTCCTTGTGACGTTAAGGTGAGGGGTATCTTTTGACTCCTACAGTCTTAGTCCCTTTTTCAGAAAGGCTCCTAAGAAAAATCTTAATAGAAATTTTATTATACCTTTTTATATAAAATTTTTTTGACTGTTTAATTAAACCTAAAGATCTTTGAAATAGAAATTTAAAAAATATAAAATTTTTATAAAAAAAAGCATAGTATAATTCTCCTAAGTTAAAATTTTTTGTTGTTGATTACGGGCCTTAGAGGCTGGATAAAATTTTTGACTCGGATACCTTAATAAATTTTCCGAAAATTATCCAAGAAATTTCCAAAATAAAAAAGCTCATCCCATATTTTTTTTTGCCAATTGCAAACATTATTTTTCCGCTCACAAGCAACCCAAGGGCCACAGCTGCAATTAATTATATTTTTATAATGCACCATTTGGGGTGCTCGGAAGGACAGACGGACAGGATTTCGTAAATTCAATTTATATTCATGAATTAAATAAAACAGAAAATGACCTAGTAAATTTTTGGCATAAATAAAATTATTATTTAATAAAATAAATGACTTATTCGTGTGTGCGCGCGCTGCCTCTTGCTGGACCAGTTTTCTTGTTTGTATATTGTGCGAGTGTGTGTGTGTATGTGTAGCCATGTCGCTTTTATAGCTTTGGCAATAATAATAACTTTATGCAAATCATAAAAATGCGTGCGCTCTTTCTCTCTCCTTAAAGGAGAGTGGGGCTCCGCCCCTCTAAACTTCTTACTTACCCTAAGAAATCGTATTCAAGGAATCTTATTTCACTTTTTTTTTAATAGCATAATCCATGTGGTCTCAATATAATATTATTAAAAGATTGAAGAAATTTCATTAAAAACAGGCAATAAATTTATTTTTTTTTAAGAACGTTTTTTGAGATAGTAAATACAAGTAGGTAAGATACGTAACCTATATATTACGCGTAACAAAAGAAATTAATTAATTAATAATTAATTTTGAAAATTAATTTTCTTTTCATTAATATATTTGGAATATAATAAAAACTAATTTTTTAAATACGTGACCAGGAGTAAGTAAAATTTTTGAATTTTTTATCACCCTTATACAACTGAGTATCTCTTGTCCCACAATTACTGACTCTTGACTCTGAATGAAAAATACATTTAAGCTAATTTTTTCGGTAAATAAATATTTTTATATTTCTCTAATAACTTTTCAATATTTTTCTAGATATAGATTTTTCAACAAAAAAAAAAAAAAAAGCTGTTTTTGAAATATGGAAAATTTTCGCTGAAAGGGCGAATATTCTCATCAACCTATAAATAATGTCATCCGATATCTAATAAATATAGAATTCCTGATCAAAATATTCAAAATAATCGATAATTGAAAGATATGCGGCATTACTTTTTTTTCTTAATAAAAATTGCATTGATCTAAAAGAAATTTTAAATTGATATTTTGATAGTGAACACCATTTATGATTTCTATTGATAATTTGAAATTAATATTTTATTAACCGATAACAATAGCATAGCTTAGCATTCTTTCTCGTGAAAGGTTAGGGTTCGATTCCTTCTGAGTGCCATTAAATCATTAGCTTGCATGATTGAGCAGTTGGCTTGCTCAAAGGCCAAACAAGGACATTTTCGACCCCGTTGCTTATTTAATTAAGGGTCAGCGCAGAAATAGAACAACACTTATTATTAAGAGGGTTACCTGTCTATTTCAAATAAATAGGAAGTGGTTTTTATGATAAAATATATAATTTATATAATATATACTAACATATTGAAGTTCACAAACAAAACTTTTTGGATTAGTTAGTAGTCAGTTTCTATTTGAGGCTGATAAAGGAAGTTGAAGGCAGATTGCAGCAAAAAAAGTCCTTGGATGCCCAAAGCCGAAAGGAGACGTTTTAGACAAAATTTAATGGTCCATCTTCAGTCACTTATTGGCTATTTATGATCAGAAATGATGTAACAATTTATGTCTACATACATTGTCTCCTTTCGGCTTTTGGCCCCCAAGGGCTTCCATCTCCATGCTGCAATCTGCCTTCTACTTCCTTTATAAAGCTTTTTTTTTTTTTTCCAGAAAGAGAGAAGTTGAAATTGTCTTAAGTAACTTATTATTTTATAAAAGTCCTTGACTAGGAGTATTCTATTTGTCGTTAATGAAAATTGATTCTCCTCTCAAACATATTCTTCTCAGAGACATACTCCCCTCGCCTGAAAAATATTTTTCTGCCTTTTCATAAATTTCCGAATTATAATTTAGAATTTTCCTAGTTTCCATTAGATAGCATTCTGATTAAAAATATTTTTTTTTCTATTTCTTGCTTACTAATGATATGATATTTCCATTATTAAAAAATTTTTTTTGATTAGGATAATATTCAATTATGACAAATCTTTTACAATCGTGGGTGGCAGGCATAAATATCGTTTTTGATTGCTGGAAGGTAGGCAACTCAAATGACCACTTCTAATGGATTTTTCGATTAATTGCTCCAGAATTCCTCTAGAACGGGCCACGCTTGCTGAGTTATTAATTTCTAGGTTATTAATCTAAAGAACTAAGCATGAGTGCTCCCTCTAGAATTGCTCTTAAACAATTAATCGAAAAATCTATTAGTGAGTGGTCAGCCTACCTTCCAACAAACAAAAACGGACTAATTTATGCATCCCATACAACTAAGTAAGGGGCAAGGTCAAAATGATCTTATAACTATTCTGGCTCAAATTAAGGAGTAAGTGTTTGGTAATATTGGTTTGGTAATAAGATATATGCTTTTAATCCAATACTATTATCTTTTATTTTTTTTAATATTAAAATACTCCAACAGTGATAATATTGATTAATTTGGTTTATTTAAAATACTCTATTTGCAAATAACACTTTATGAAATTACCAAATATCAACCAATATATCTTTTAAGATAATAATATTTATTTGGGCATTAGAAGAGTCGACTGGACTCAAACCAAGATTCCTCCTCCCTCCAATATTGATATCCGACATCAGTTGGCTGAGTGGGCCGATAGATAATCTTGTAGATGCTAACTAAAGTCAGGTTCAATATTTTCATTTGCTACCGACGAAAGCATATTATATAATATTATATATTCTTCAAGAGATTTTGATATTCTCAAGAGGATTTAGTTATATATGTATTTATACTTGATAGATCATCTGGTGAATTGAACAAAAAGAATTCTCTTAGATAAATATAATCTTGATAACGATAAATAATAATTTAATTGAATAGTTTTCTAATGAATTTAAATGGAATTATTTGAAATTTTATATTCTGGAATAAATCATTCTAAAAATACTTAAATAAAAGAGATGGATTATCCCTAAGGCAAATCATAGAACACCTGCCCCAACGTCCTTGATTATATCTAAATAACCTTCGAAATATACAGGACAAGTTTATGGTTGCCAAAGAAGAGTACATATAGATTCATAGAAGGGAGTACAAAAAATCAAGATTAAGATTAAGAAGATTAAGACAAGTAATTATTCCGTCCACAATATATCCTTTTATTTGCAAATATCTCAAACTGAAATTACCTTCCTTCCTTCATCTTTTCTCTTAGATTGAAGGTAAAATTTTAAACAAAGTCCACTTAACCTCCTGGTGAGCATGAACATTAAGTTTCTAAAAATTAGTGGATAAAATGGAGCAAAGAATAATTTGTTCTGTTTTCTCCAATATTTTCTTTTTTTGACCTTTTTTGATCAATTAGGATTTTTTTTGAATTTTCTTTTTTGCGACCTTTGTATAATACTTTTTTTTCGTTGTAGTGGAAGGAGTATTCAACATATTGAAACGTTGACCTATATTCACATATCTCTTGGCAAAAATTTATACAACTTTATTTGTGACGCCTCCTCCTGGGAAAGGAAATAAGAACCCACCCTAAAATGATCACATGAAAATTACTCTCTAGGATAACCACAACGTGTCAGTCATTGACACAAATGATTGAAGAGAGAGAGAGAGAGGTATTAACATTATATTTTTGAATTTTTAAATAATAATTATGATGGGGGACACATCCCCTTAACCTTTAGAGTTGATTTTTTTAAATTTAAGTCCAAAATTTTAGTGAAAATTATTACTTACCCCCCCTTTACTCCCCATTCTCAAAATACTTTTAAATATTAATATTTCATTTATACAATAATATTTTCTAATCAAAAAAAAAAAAATTGATTTATCGACTAAGGATTAGCTAATTAGGAAAAATTTAAACCTTTAAGTTATGATTTTTTTTAGAATCTTGAATCTGAATCTAATAAATTTGAATATTTTAAATTTTTTACTGCATATGCAAAAATTAATATTTCTTTGAAAATAATATAGAAAATTTTTTATAGTCAATAGAGTCTACTAAAACTCTCCAGAATTTTTTCTTAATTTAAATATAATGAAGTAAAAATTATTCAACTTTAGATACACTCCATATAGGCCTATATATAGTTACCTATCATTTAAAGTTTTATATCTATAGTATATAAAAATAATAGGAACATGATCATCAAAATAAATGATCAATTTAGTTGCATGATGCGTCATTATTTTTCTTCAAACTCTAAAACCATTATAAACAACAAAGTTTAGATTTAGAAATTAGTTCTATTAAGAATTATTAAACTTTTTTTAATTATATATTAAAAAAAAAAAAATTACAATAAGTTTTCACCAGAAAAATAAAACGTTTATCAAGTTAATTTAGTGAAATTAGTTTCTTCCTTTAATAGCCAATGATTGTGTAAGAATTTATTAAAAAAAATTTTTATTTTAATAATGTCAGATAAAAATTCGTATAATTATCTCTCACTCTTTCTCTGAGAAAAAATTAACTAGTCAAACCTTTTCACGTTTTATTAATATACAGGATGTCTGAAAAGTTGCAGGCAAAAATGTTATTTTCGAGTAAAAGTGATTTCTTAGAATTTTGTGGAAAAAAAAATCAAATCTAGAGATATCTAAAATTAGAAAAATACACTTCGATATAAATCCCAAATATCTTGAATAAATCTCGGAATATATTAAGTCCATATGCTCTTATAGTATGATTAAAACATTCACGATCAAATGTTAGGCATTTTTCTATTTTCTACTCATTAAAATTATAAATAAAATAAACAAGGTCTTTTATTACAATTGACTTTTCGCTTGTACTTCTCGACTCGTCATCAGGTTTACAAATTAGAATTGCGAGAACTCAAAATAAGACGCTTGGGTACATTTGGGAATTTTGCTCATTCTACCAACCAGTTTTTTTTTAATCTTTTCAACAAGCCCATTTAGATTTTAAACAATCTTAATTATTTATTATTTACTATATCATTATTCAGCCATATTTATTTATACTCTATTGTGTCTTACAAAGAGTTAAATTAATTCATTTTCATTCATTGCTCTCTACACAATATACAGGCTATACAAAATTTATTATAGTTATAGATAAAAAAATTTGGGTTAAATTAGATATTTTATTAATTAAATAGAATAATAATAATTTTAGTTTAATACTTTAACAGCAAAGAACTAATATAATCTTATATATTCTATTTAATAAAACTTTAGTAAAAGGCGTGGAGTGGGGGGGGGGGGGGGGCGCCCCCTTTGTTTTGATAATCATACACTAATTAGAAAAAATCCTTTAATTTTAGAATAATTAATCATGTTAATAAAAATTAATAAATAAATACCGTTTTCTTTTTCATCAGTTAATAAATAATTCAAAATAAATAAATTATTTTTATATATTGATAGATACGTATATGTAAAATCTTTAAAATTAATAGTATTCCTATTATCGAGTTATTAGAGGTGGCTGAAACCGGTCATTAGTTTTGATTAAAAGCAAACCGTAATATATCTTTCGGTAAACTAACGAGTTCAATCAACGAACGAATTATTTTCACTATAAGAGAGAAAGAGAAGAGAGCCTTCTCAGATACGCCTATCTATTAAAGCTAAAAACAATCCTGAACTCTGTTTTATTTCTTTATCCTCTTGAGAAAATTTATTTTATTTATTCTATTAAGACATAAAGTTACCACGTAGATTTAGCTGAAGTTTAATTTATTTAATAATATCATCATCATCATCATCATCATCATCATCATCATCATCATCTTCTACTTCTTCAAGGTGACCTATTCCTGAGGCCTTCCTAGGTTCCGTTTACCGACAGAACGATATCTCCAAATTGGATGAGAGAGGATGGCTTTTCTTTTATATTCTCTCACTCATTTAAAGAGAAACTATTAATATAATTTAATTTATGAATTTTTTATTTTGTCTCTCCTGATGCAGTCCTCATCTCTTGTAAGAGACTCGTTTCTTTCAGTTAAGAACCATGTCTCGTTACCATTGAGTAGGGTTGGAAATTTGATAGTTTTGTAAAATTTTACGCGTGTGCCCTTCTTGTTTTTCAGGCATCGATGTATGGTTCCACGGATGATGTTTGTTTTCCTCAATATGTCTGAGTCTTTTTGAGGCAACCAACCTGAAACTTTCTCTAAGGGACGGTCGTCAATTATCTTGGAGCGCACTGGCTATTTGTAGGCTTTTTTTCCGATATTTTCAACTCATATTCTTTGCCAATGATGATATTTCTATTTATTTTCAATCCAGTTTTAATTTAAGTATTTGCGCACCTCCTAAATTCCTAAGAAGATACATTGATACTGATGGACAGATTTTTTTTTTCCAAATGAAACAAATAAATAAATGTTAAAAATAATAAAAAATAAAAAAACACTAAAAATAATAAATATGTCCTCTTCATGTTTTATCGAGTTGTTAGAACTGCACATTGTTCTCCCGGACACCCAAGATTATGAACATTATGTCGTCTTTTGAACCAGGAAGAAAATGATGTATTTTAATCTCTAGATTAATTGCAAGAAGAACAATCGTAAAAGATTTTCAAGAGCTATGAATTTTAAATCGCTGGCACACACACCTGGTTTTAGTAAGGAAAAGAATCTTCTTTACTTTAAGTGAACATAATATAAATACTATTCTGTTCAATAAAATCATTTTAAAGACCTTCCATTACGGTTAATTTAAGTATTTAAAAATAAACTTAGGAGGAGTTAGATGTTTACGTTCCAAATTCATTAATTTAAATTAATCTTAATGCTGTTTAGAGTTATTAAAATTTATAATAATTTATTTATTTACTTTTTAAAGAAAGGCTGGAAGAGTTTACAGCATATCGTACTCTCTGTGTTCGTTTCCCATCATAGCTAAATTTATTTTAATTAAAATATTGATGAGAGAGTGTTTTGGAATGTATGATAATAGAGCCCTTAAAACAGATCACTAGTTTTTTTGACGTAGATTGTCATTTTCTGACCGTTTCATATTCCTTCTTTCATTAATATTTTGCAAAAAAAAAAACCGCTATTGAAATAAAACAATTGGAAAAATATAATACAAAGAAGAATACGAATGTTATATAAAATTTATTAATCAAATAAAAAATTGTCCGAAAATTAAATTTCCTATTTTATAAGTGATTCTATAAATTTATTTTTTGTGTATCTTTCCGTATTTGTTTATTTTCGCTTGATTATCTCGCTTCAATTCAATCTATTCAATCAATATATTTTTATTTGATAGAATTTTTTTTTATTAATAATACAAACTTGTTAATCGATTGTGATTTGAAATGAATTTTTTTTTTTTAATTGAAAAATCCTTTTTTAATCACTTTTTTGTTTAATTTTGACACAACCCATTTATGTTTGAATATAATAATATCAAAAACTGGTGGATCTTAAAAAAAAAGAACTAATTTTTAGTAAAATATCGAAATTTGGATTATAGATAATTATGCATTATTATTTAAAATTATTTTGTTCATGCTCATTATAGTAGTAACAAGACTTGGTTTATAATTCAAATATATATTAATAATTAAGCTTCCAGTAAAACAGATTAAAATTTATTTAAATCCTATGGAGGATATCATTTAAATGGGAACTAAAAATTGGCGGATAATAAAAGTAGTTAAAACCCAACCATTAAAAAAAATACATATATATAAGTAATTTCAAAAGAAGATTAAATAAATCAGCGTTCTTTCTTGACTTCTAATTGATTATTGGCTAGGTTCACCTTATGTAAATGGGTTAGGGAAATGTGAGTGAAATTAGGGAATTTTTTCAATTTTGTTTATAATAATGATTAGAAAAATGATTAAAAAATATTATATATTCTTCTCTTTTAGCTTCTCTATCTTTTTTGAGAAAATATTAACTTTAAAAGATTAATTAGAGAAATCGAATAAATATTTTTTATTTTTTCTCCTAAAAGTAGTTAATTAATTGAGAAAATGTATAGGCAAAATAGGCAACTCATTTATCTCTTCAATAATGAACAGAGATTGAAGATAATGTAAAGCCTGACCTCTGCTCACTCGATGCAAATCGAATCAATTAAATGAATTGAATGAAATTGGCGATTGCATTCACCATTTGGATGGATGGGATGACCCACCTTTCATTTGGTCATTAATTATTTTCTAAAATGACACTTTCTCTACCTTTTAATTAAATACCTTTTGGAAATTTACATTTTATTCGCCTTCAACCAAAGTTCTTATGTAAATGATTAAAAAAAAATCGAATCCAACACTTTCATACATAATTAAACACATCTCAAGAGCAAAAAATGTCAATTTTCTCGTCCTTTAGTAAATATCTCTGAAAAATTTCACAATTTCACATCTTCTTTTGTCTAACAATGTTACCACAAAACAAAATTGAATAAAATACTATGAACTTTTTTTTTTTTTTTATAGAAAATTGGAAAAATTTTCAAATTCATTCAGATTATTATTTATAAAATCTGGGAGTCTCACATATCTTTCACTTGCTGATTTTTTTATATATATTTAATTTGAGCAGGAATTTTATTTTTTTAACTAGATTAACGTTGGCATTATTTTTGGCCACATAAAGGCCCCATTCAAATGTCACCCTTAGCGAAAATTCCCTCTAGGATAGTTTTTTTTTTTTTTGAAAAAATAATTATAAAGCAAAAATACAATAAAATTTAATTTACAATAACTTATTTATAGACAAGTTTTCTAAAATATTAAAAATAAAAAGATACAAGAGGCAAGTAGTTTAGGGGATTATAAAAGATAGAATATACATTTTCTCTCTTTAATTAGCTAATTGATATAAAAATTTTAATACATCTTTGAGACCAATTTTGAGAAAATCGAAATAATAATCTTCAATTGTCTTCATAATCTAAAAAAATAATTAATTTTTGTTAAGTTAAGGCCCTCTGGTTTAGCTTTTATTTTGGACACATCCAAATACTGGCTCTTCTCTGCAAATTAACTTTTTCGAATCAGTGGACTTCAATACATGTATAATATATTAATACATGTATGTATATATGTTATATATGTTGGAATCTATTTCGAAATTTTAGATTACTTTCTAGTTCTATGCATTTTCATCTATGCATGTTGATTTTTGAGGGGGAACTTTTTCTTATTGAATCTTTTGATATATATTTTAATAAAATAAAATTAATATTATTTATTTTAGTTGTTTATATACTATTTACGTTGATTTATCATCATCATCATCATCATCATCATCATCAGACAAAAATTTATACAAATCGAAGTTTCATATATTTATCTAATATATATGATATATACTATATTATTTATTAAAATTTATATTAAAATAGAAACAGAATTCATTTTCATTTAGGAATACATAAAATTAAATTGAATCTATAAATTTTTTATTTCCATTATTTTATATGCCTGAAGAGGTATTTACCAACGATAAATGATGAAATGAGATTTAATGAAAAAGTTCCAACTCACTCTCCCTTTTATTTTTTTTTATTCAATTTATCCCAGAGAGATTTCTATTAATAATAGTATACGTATAATAATAATAATTTTAATGTAATAACATGAAAATAAATTGTAATCCTTTTAAATACATAAATAATCCTATAACTGCTATACATTTTTCTATACATTTCCAAGTAGCGACCGGAGAGAGGCGTCTAATTCAAATAAAAAAATCTGGCGTAATTTTCATTCTCAAGGAAGTCTCTTGAAAAGTGAGAAAAAAAGATTATATCCTAATATAAAAACTGAATTGAAAAGAGGAAAGTCCAAAGAGTCTACCGAAATAGAGTCAGATGATACAATCGTGAGGTGTCTGTTATTTTACGGTAAAATCTGTCGAAAAATTAGTATATGGGGGAGAGGTATATATAGATGCTACGATGGGAGAGCATGCATTGCGAAATATTATTCTTTCGTCTATGCGATTTGTATCAATATCTATAATACCCCGATAGCAATACATTCTACGCCGAAAATACCTGGGGCAATGGCTCCCACTCAGCCCTCTGGTTTTGTAAACAATGGGGTGCAGAAATTCGTTAGTTTTTGTTTGTAATAACACAAATGACCAATCACTTATCGATTTTTCCAGAATCCCTCTAGAAACTGTTTCATCTCAATTTCGGTTTGTACCATCGGTATATTTCCTCAATGAGTGCAATACAAAGAAATAAGGACTTTTTTGTTCCTGAGATCTTGCTCCAATTCAATTGACAAGTAACTACCAAAATATCTTCAAGGTTGTTAAATCTTCCTAGTAATTAACAACAGCGCATGCGTCGCCCGCTTTAGAGGGGTTCTAGAAAATCGATTAGAGATTTGTGTTGCCTACCTTCCAGCAAGCAAAACCGTACGATTTGTGTTTTCCACGCTCCTTAGAATGTATATTAATAATTCCCCTTCTATTCCTTATCTTGGAGCGGGAATTCTATTTACTTATACTTATTATAAAAAAAATTTATAAAAGAATATTTTATCATTTTCCTTTTCATTGCATCATAAAAAAATTCATCTCTTTAGGCCTTTATTTAAATAGGTTATCAATTCTTAATCTTAAGCATAGCATTTCCGCTCTTAAGCTAACAAAGAAATGCACTGGTATTGCTCTGCTAGAAAATGCACACGTGACACCCAACGAGTCATTCATAAACACACACACACCCAAATAAAAAGGAAAATAATATTTCTCTCTCTCTCTCTCTCAGTACGTCATGAACGACCTTAAAAAAATTCATTTGAAAACTTTTAATGTGGCGCGTAATATTAAAAGTTGCTTTATTTGGTTTCCATTATAAAAATGAAACTTGCAAAAATCGTAAATCTTGATAACCCACCATTGCCTGCCTGTTTGTATTATACGAGTATATATACGTATATATCCTAAATGAGTGCAATAAATAGCATTTAAATCCGCAATGTCTCCTTAATTAAACCATCCTCAGTCGTCTTTATTAAATGCATTTATGCATTTTTCGTGAATCCCCCTTGCATTATCTTTTGAAATAATCTCATTATCTAGCTAATATATTAAATTTTTTTTTATTAAAATATTGCAACTTTTTTTCCCGCAAGTTTAATATTTCACTGAATTTCACTTTAAATGAAATAAAAACATTTAATTTCCGATGGAAGTGTTTGCAAATAGAGCCTATCGAATAAATAAAAAGTTAAACCGATTTAGAAATAAACGCTTCAATATAGGATATTTAGATATATTTTATGTATCAGAAAATTTTTTCATTCCTAATTTCCAGATAGGCAGAAAAAATTTTCGGGGAGAGCCAATCACTCCATTTTAGAGGGACGAGGAGGGAGGGAGGGTAAGTTACTTTTTGCTTAAAGCTCTCGTGATTGGTATATATTTTATTGCTTTAGTGCGGGGCCTATGGATGCTTACTATATATTTTGCATATATATTAATACAATAAATACAATCTTTAAATGTAGAAAATTTCATTTTTATAATAGGGATAACAATTTTTTTTTCAAACAGTACAAATAATTTAATCCATCTAAAAGATGAAATTATTAAATAGATGTCTTTTAATTAATATATTAATTTTAATAAATTACAAATGGATAAAAACTTTTCTTTCAGTAAGTCCTCCGACCTTCATTCCATAAAAAGACTCATTCATTTTGATATTATATCAAATATCCTTTTTGTAAGTTAGCTCTTTTTCATGAGAAATGGATTTTATTTTACTAATTTTCATCCAAATTTTTTTATCATCAGTCTTTCAAAACTCACTTAGGTGAGGTATTAAATCTCTATTCCCTTTGAATAGTGTTGTTTGCGTTTGCTGATCCTCTGATCCGAGATATTAGTCTGGAACCATCGATAATTGAATTTATAATAAAATATATTTATTAAGTTTGAAGGCCTTAGCAGCTCTAAATAAACAAAAAACTCCCGATCAAACGGCGTTTTTAGAAAAGAAACAAAATTTTTTAAATAATCCTCTAAGCAAAATTGTGTGAACTTTCAAAAAGTTGGAAACAATGTCTCGCAGAGATCGTTCTTTTAATCCAGGTTCACATATGAATGTTTCATCTCCACTATTAGGGACATTCTTTCAATAAAGTTGACATTTAAATTTTTTTCAAATTATCCATTCAAAGAGATCGAAGCAAATAAAAGAATTGATTGAATGATTTTTTCTTTCTTTTTACTTAGCATTCATCCTCTATTAAATCTCGTTTTACACTTTAATATATTTATGCATAAAATAATAAATTTCCTTAAAAGAAAAAAAAAAAACAATTAATTTACGTGACTCTCTTTAAAAACGTAACATGATTTATCATCATTAATAAATATTTTAATTAAGTGGGCATATTTTTTTTCATTTTAAATAAAAAATTTAATATATGAAATATATGAGATTTGTTGGGGAAATTCCAATTTAACCAGAGAGAGGGAGAAAGAGTCTTCTGTGCACACACACTCGCACACATTGACAAATCCAGTGGGCACTGTACAGTCCGATTTGAATAAAATGCAGCCTCCAGGCATGCAGGCATCTATGTAAATCAAGTTAATATCTCGAGGGGACCCTCTCCCTTGAAAAAAGTCTCCCGTCCCCCTCAAGTGTGGGGTTTAAAGTCGCCATTTTACAAGACGCTTTCCTGGCCAATAAACATGCTTATATATTTCCCATAATGCAACTAGATGCGACATTTGAGATAAGCTACAGCTCACTTTCTCTCCTTCTACTTCTTGCTCTACAAATTCAATATAAACCTACACGAATACATATACAATACACACACACATATATTCACCAATCAATGACAAATAAATATCGATTAGAAAGAGTTTATTTCTCATATATGAATTTATTTCGACATTTAAAGCATTTAAGATTTTAATCACGAATATAATATTTATTATACTTAAGGAATGTATCAGATCCCCGTAGGGACGCCAAGAAATGGCCTGATTTTAGGTTGGTGATAGAAAATTTTTTTCAACATTCATCACACATATAATGAAGCTATATATATATATTTCATATTCATACTGATCGCTTTTGGACGTAAGTACAACTATCAAATTGGACTAAAGATGAACCAGTCAACTTCATTCCCAACTTCAAAACTTTTGTTTTTATTGAACATCCAAAGGCTGCCCTATTGCTGATCTTGCCTTTTCCAATATTATAAAAATTTTTATATTCCTCTTCTATTTTATTTTCTCTTCTAAGCTTTCTATTTTTTTGTAATTGTTGTAATAGAGATCGTAAATAGTTATCAAATAACAAATTCCATTTTCTGAAAATTTTTGAATGAAATTCCTCATGCATCAAGAATTAATAAAAACGTCTTTCCTTTTTCAAATGAGTATTTTGCACTTGTTCTCTTTCAGTAGCCATGACTGATCGCTCTTCGGCTTGGTCTCCACCAAGATAACTATAGTTTATTAAGCCTAAATAGGAAGTCGAATAAATAAATAAAATTATTAAGGTCAAATAAAAATGCTAATTCCTTAGCAGAAATAAATTTATTAGATGATTATTGCCGGATTTCGGAGATTATTTACAACTTATTCACCAGTGGATTAAATAATAAAATTTAATAGGGTGCGTTTACAAAAAAAAAAAAAAAAAAAAAATCCCCACCTTCATATTTATTTTCTATTATTTCATACCTTTTATTTCTGATCATTTTAGAAATATCCTTTAAAATAAATTCTTTTGTTTTAAAAATTTGCATTTAGTAGGCATCACTGACGTAGAAATGTATAGAGAACATATAATTTGTATCAGTATTTGTATATTTTAGCCCATAAACTATATACAATATTATAATATATATAATAGCAAGGGAATAAATAAGGACGGAGTCCATTTTCAAGACGTTTGTCTTCAGCCCTGGACCAATTTTCATAACAATCCGTTGAGTGAGAGTGGGTTTTTATCGGCATCGGAAGCCATTTAGATCCGTCCTTATTTATTTATATTAATTGGCACCCAATATAATATAAATAAATTTTTGTCGCTCAGGACGGAAAACTAACCACTAATCTTTACATACACCTATTCCCAGGGGGTTAGCCATGGTTAAAAATTGCGGGTAAGTGTTGCAACTTCATTGCCATTTTTTTAAAGTAATGATGCTAACATATTTATATTTCAATAAATGTGAAATAGACAAGATATTAATTATTACAAAGGAGATTCATGAGAAGTTTAAAGATTTCCAATTTTTCTTCATTCACTGTTTATAGGAGATACAAATAGTTAGTTACTTGTCAAATTTGCTAAGGATCTTGAAGACCGTTTATATTAAAAACACAGTTTCTTTACAGATTTATTGGAAACCAAACTTCAGTTTAGGTTAATAAACGAACCATTTTCAGGACCTGTCACAATTCCAAGAACAAATTATATTATGTATTTGAAAAAATAATATAATTTGTATTTGAAAAAATAATATAATTTGTATTTGAAAAAATAATATAATTTGTACTTGGAATTGTGACAGGTCCTGAAAATTCGTTAATCATCCGAAACTGAAGTGTTCAAGTCATCAAGATCCTTGGCAAATTTGACAAGTAACTCCCTGTCTCCTTTATTATTTATTAACTCATATCCCCGGAAAAATTCAGTCCAGCCAGAAATTTTTTTCGAAATTAGTTAGAGTATTAATTATATAGACCCAGTATATTAATTTATTTATCCATAAGGAATTTTTAATTCTAAGATAGAGAAATCATTTCTCACATTGCTTAAAGAGGTGGGTGGATTTCAAGTCCATGCGTAGCCAAAGTGACTCTTTAAGAATACAATTTGAAATCATTCGAAACCTAACAGATGGCTTAAAGTCTCTTAAGGCTCTCTTTGTTCGTCTTAAGAGCATTCATGGTTAATTTAAAAAAAGAGCTGAATACTAAAAGCATGTCGATAGGCATTGATGCTTTTATTAAAAGATCAATTTTAAGCTAAACAACAAAAAATTTTTCTCCACTTTTTTTTTTTTTAACTGAAACTCTCGATTTTATTGAATAGACTTTATACTATTATACTATGAGGTATTTCATGTTTAATTTAAAAAAAATAAATTTTCATCTAATAATTTTAACTTTACCGACTATATTAAATAAATAGTATAATATATAAGGTGAAAATGGTACTAAATTGGACCCCTTAGATTTCATTAAATTTTCCAAAGCCCTAAACCAAAATATAAATTTGAGATGTGTAGCAATTTGTGTTCTTCCACTTACACCAACGACCCTCATTATATGCATTGTTTTAATTATTATTTAAAATCATTTTTTTTACTTGAGGATTTATAACTAAATAATTGGGAGAAACATTGTAAAAAATTTCTCTTCAAACGTTAATATCCTGATGAAGACTAGAAATTTGGGTCTATACTAAGAGACAAAGACAAGTGAAAAATAAATTTTTTGATAAAAATTTTTATAGAAGTTGTTTGCAGTGTATTTTAATTTAATTTTGCTAACAATCAACATTAATTAATTATTTTTTCACTTCCCATTTAAAATAAAAAGTGTTTGGATTTTTAATATAATTTTTTTTGCTATTCAAAATATAATATAATTATATAGATTTATTTAAAATTATTTCCTATTAATTTGCATTATCTATGTAATTTTATAGCTTTTTAA
>JAAAKE020089722.1:0-18771 GCA_010014785.2 Anisolabis maritima | reverse complement strand
TATGACATTTTTAAGTCCCCCCCCCCCCCCCCCCCCTAGAAATGACCTTCGACCAAACTAGCGAAAATGATCATATTATACATGCTTGAAACATCTCACAAGCTCCCTCATACGTCAAATTTTTACACACAGTGTAATTATCTCTAACTTTCTCAAGATTTTACTAGGATGTGTTTCTTCTTCCATCTGGATTTCAACAATCCAGAATTTAGAATTCGACATTCTTTCGTTCGACTAATAATATACCTGCCAAGTCCAAAAATCCACTCTAAAACTGTGATGCCTCCCCCCC
Organism: Anisolabis maritima; assembly: GCA_010014785.2. Lineage (NCBI taxonomy): Eukaryota > Metazoa > Arthropoda > Insecta > Dermaptera > Anisolabididae > Anisolabis > Anisolabis maritima. The sequence goes on along the minus strand of JAAAKE020089722.1, from coordinate 18,479 downwards.
CCCTATAAAGTCCCCTACCAATCACAAGGAAGCTCCTGGCTTCCCTTCTCGATGGCTCTTGCGATGATCTTCACTTTTTATTGATTTTAAAGTATCTAATAGTAACAGTGAATTATTGTCACTGGTTTGATAGTAATAAATACAAGTGAGCAAATACCTTTTTTTTAATACTATCCTAAGATGCTAAAGATTATTAAAATATTATTTTAGGATATAAAAGTAAAATATTTATTATGGACGTTAATATAAATCGGGAGACATTGATGGAATTGAAAACAGCCATGATAGATAGGGTGATAAGCACTAACGGGAGAACGAGCGAGTCTCGTTGCCAATTGCTGATGAAGCTTGACCATAAAATAAAATTGACCTGAAATGCCAGTTTTAAATGGACGACTACAAATTATATTAACTCTAGAATCCATTGGATAGTCAATTTAAATTAAATTCTTTCGCAATGATGGGTACAAAAACGTAATGAAGGCGCCATCTTGTGGCTTTTTTATTAAGCCCGTGTCATCTTGTATGTGGTGATATTGATGCGAACGTTTTGACCCTTACCAAAGCAAGTAAATAATTTATATTAAGTTGTAAAATGTTTCCACTCTATGAAATTGCCTTTTTTATTATAAATTTAATGACAATTGATTTGAAATCATTCGTTTTATTCAAGTTAAATATCTAAGTCGTTCAACTTTTATCTAATTCGTTGCTGGTTATAAATTTTAAAGTTGGGCATTTGGTGTCAATTTTTTTTATAGTAAAATAAATTTTATAACATATAGGTAGTTTTTATTTGTAAAATTAGATGGATTAAAAAAAATCTAATAAAAATAATAATATAACAAGTGTTTTTTTATGGCAATCTAAATGGCGTGCATTCGAAGTGTGGCAGCCATCTAATTTCTCACTTCCCTTCAGATTGTAGACTCTATGATTTGTTTCTGAAGAAGGCATCAGAATAAAAGGCTGAAAATTTGTATTTAATACAAATTAATTTGAAAATGTTTATTAATATAACAAGTGCTCTCTCCAAAATATATGAGAATTGAGATGAGTTAGATAAGCTTGTGACGACTCTGTACTCTTAGCGTTTCTCAACCTTTTTGCCTTGCAACCTAACTTCACCATTTTCTTGTTTTGACACAAAGATGCAGCTATCATTTCGCGACCCAATATTGAGTCACTATCCATAGGTAGAGATACGAAGAAATAATTCGGTTTTCATAAATCATGTCCAAATGTCTATAAAGAAATTTTCTGTACACAAAAATGTTCTTTTGTACCGGTGCGGTAAACATAAGATTCATTGCGAACCTTGGAAAAATGGGTCGTGAATATTCAACAGCCTTTTGTCTATTCGCTAATGTGAAGGGTTCACAATATTTGGAATGCGGATTCCAAAGATGATCATATGCACCAGGCCTTTGAGTTATTATATTTTAATTAAATCCTTTATACTCTTAATATAAAATAGTATATTTTAACCTGTGCCTTTTCCCTGTATACGTCATCTGGATGCAGTTACTACAATTTACTTTAATTTATTAATCTCCGTTAGCGAGCGAGCGCGATGGGGCATAGAGCAGAGACCCGCGGCTAGTGAGCATGCGCAGTCTGCTCCAGCTTGTCCAGAGAAAATCCTCATAGAACCGATTTTAAAGACGTGTCCATGTCAAATATAAGATAATATTCTTTATGATTAAAAGCGAAAATAAATTTTTTTGTTTCGCTCTACCTCGCCATCACCCTAATAAAGTCGCTCCTGATGAAAATACTTAATTTTAAATCTTCATTATAGGAACGCCTGGTAGTCTGGCAACTAACAACGAAAGGAATTGAAGAGAAGAGGCGAGTGTGAATGGCTTCTCTCTTCTCATTCACTTACACAAAAATATAATAATAATAATAATAATAATAACAATAATAATAAAACTTCAAATAAAGCCTTTTTTTATAAAAAAAAATATTATTTGTGATTTGGAAAAAAATATATAAACTTAGATTCCACCTGTCAGTAAATTCAGAGACACATGTTGATTATTTCTTTCTTAGAATTTTATTGAGGTGGTTCTCGTTTCTATCCCCTAAAAAGGCCTATAAATTAGATTTGGATAATTAATGCCATATGCTTGATTTGAACCCGAATCTCCTTTAATTTATTATGATGTCTAAAACATTTTGTTAAAGATAAAATATTGATTAAATATTCCTTTCTCTTTCTCTCTCTCTCTTAATACAATATTATCCCTTAGTCAACTCAGTAGCACACAACCTTATATACTACTCCTATATATGGATTTAGAAATTTTATCTGCCTTATTATTTTATATAATTTGGTGTGAGATCGAGGTTGCTAAGCTCTAAGCTGACTAAGGGATAATTCAAAGGAAAGCATTTTCTGGATAAATATTGTATATTATAATATATAATTTAAACAAATATCAATTTATAAAAATCCGATGGGCAGATTAAAACCTTGTTTAAAAGCTAGAATTAATTGTATTTTGTCATTTGTAAGCAGAGTTAATGATTATTATTTAATTAAATTACTATCTGAACTTATGAAGTCTTTTAATTAAATTTTAAATATTAAATATTTAAATTATTATTATTTAATAGTGGAAAACAAATATAAATTAATTTGACATATTTATTAAATCTTCTATTTATTCTGAAAAATATTAAAGTTCTCGCGTCCCCCTCATTCTTCTACCAAAAAATATTTCATATTTATATAAAGCCTTCAACTCGGCCCCCTTGACTTTCGTGTTTATTTCGTTGTTAATATTATTATTTATTGTTGTGTGTGTGTTAAGAATTCTTTGTTATAAATATATTTTTAAATATTAAAAAATAATACTTAGGAAAATATTCACAATTCTTGGTATTTTTTTTTTTATTATTATTATATTATTAAAAAATATATCTATTTATGAGAGCTTAGCAGCTTTGCTATAATACTAATTAGCCAAAATTAAAAAAAAAAATATTTTTATTTATAATATAAACACAATATATATTTAATATTTGTGGGCTTTTATGCATTCATTATCATAAAATATAAAATGCAAAATTATTTATGAGAAATGACTGTGCACAATGAAAAAGGATTTATAGTAATCCTTTTCCAACAGTTGATTTGTTAACTGCGGTTTTAAGTATCTGTGGGAAATTTTTTTTTAACATTTTGAAAATAACTGGGATGAATTTCGAGTCATGTTCAGTGAGAGGACTTTAAAGGGGCAACTTGAAATATCCATAGTGTTGATTAATTTTAGAAAAAATTTCAATAAAATAAAAATAATTTTAATCACTAAATTATTATTATTTTAATCATCTAAAATATATATATCTCTCACTGTTCTCATACATATTTTTCTATTTTTATTACTAAAAAAATTTATAAACATTTACTAAAAAATATAGGGAAAAAAAAAAAAAAAAAATACGAAAATAAAATATCAAACAAGATAAAATATTAAAATAATTTAAAAAAAGAAAAGGCCTCACGACTAAAATGTCCAAATTAATACGTTCCAAATGACATTATGATTTCCAACCCCTAAAACGATGACTACCCCTAAATTGAATTGCCAATAACCTCCACCAGCTCTGTAAAAATTTCTACAGACAGAGAAAATTCCCATGAGTATTCGTCTATAAATCCCGGAGATATTCAGTTTCTAACTAAAATGAAATCCTCCCTAAAAAGAGGGGTTCCCTACCCCTAATCTGAATTATTCATACCCTAAAATTACCGCTGAAAAATTCTCTACAAATTGGAAAAAACTCCACGAAAATCCGTCTAGTAGTTTCGGAGTCTATGCGTTACAGACACAGACTTTGTCTTTTATATAATACTATAGATATAGATATTAATTTTATGGTCGCCCATATCCTATGGGTCTAAGGCCCTCCGCATTCGACGCACAGTTTTGCAACTTTAGTTGAACAAATGATTTGAGATGCGATTGTTGTGCAACTTCAAAATATTTTTCAAAATATTGAGATTTTCATTCTTTTTTAAGAGCGAGCGTCTCAGAAGCAAAAGACATAAGCTGGTCAGGGGTAAACATGCCCACTGCTAGCTTTATTCCACACTAGCACCACTCTTGGCAATATGCATGAGAATATTTGACAGAGCCTAGCCACCAGCCAATCAGAAGAAAGTGAAAAATTATATACGCGAATTGGCTGTGATCAATGATGTCACAAAATCTTCAATTTCAAAGTGTTTTTTTTTTTAATGGGGGCTTTTTTCTGATTTTTAAATCGACCATCATTGGTCTTAGTTCACAAAATCATTTTTGGTTTTGCCGCTTCCCATATACCATAAGTTTTCATTTAACAACAGGCAATGATTTTTTCCTTTTAAATAAATATATGACATCATAATAAATTAGATCTTTATAACGTACATAGGTAGTTCAAAATAAATGGAAAAGAGAAAGAAGCTCTAGAGAAATAATTGTATAAAATAGAAAGAAGTTGAGTGCACAAAAATTTACAACTCTATCTCCCAGGTAGAAATTTCATTTGTTTTGTTTTTGTTTTTGTTTTTGTTAATAGTTTCCATTTAGATGAGTTGCCACTTGGTGTAGCCGACATTGAAAAGTTTATCTATTTTTTTTTAATTAAACGATCGGCTTGGGGGGTGTCCATCGAGGGCAGTGAATAAACCGAAAGGCATGTGTCTGCAGCGGCTGGCAGCGACACGTTAACGTTAACCGCACCGGCATTCATCTTCGTTTGCAGATAATAAATAGGCGAGCGTGTTTCTCCGGGCAGCGGCAGCTCTAGCGGCTCCAGCCGTTCCAGCATCCCTAATTGCAGCCCCCGGGAAAAATCAGCACAACATCCTCATGAAATGCTGGCCATTTGTAGAGGACAGGGACGACCCGAGAGAGAGAGAAATAAGCACCGTTTAGCCAGCCATTTGCCCAGGCGAAAATATAAAATCATCATGCTGAGAAATTAGGTGCAAATTCAAATTCTCCTCTAGAGATAAAAGGTAAAAATCTTTTATAATGGGGTGAAATATTTCCATTACTTTTAGAGATTTTAACAAATTACGTTATTAATGCTCAATCATTTTCCATATCTTGTTATCCTAAATGATATATTGACTGGATTATTACAATATACAGTTACAAGTTCAAACCTATAAACTTCAAAATTAACAAGATAAAGAAAATATAAATAAAAAATTGGGAACGACCTCTCCTCGATTTTCATATATATATACATACACATACATAGAGAAAATTTTACTAAATATATTAACATCTAAATTATATCTGTCTGTCTTTATTTAGCTCGTCTCAGTGAAGTTGTATTTGAGTTTTCAAGTAAAGTACCACTTCCGTTTGCCGGAAATAGCCCAAAAGTTGATAGAAATCTATGATTTTGTTGTATGTAAAATTTGGTTGATCTACATAAAAGCGTGCTCAAGTTATCGTGTTTACGAACAAACGCACAGACACAGATATAATTCAAAAAAAAAAAAAAGGATATTTTCGGACTCAGGGAGGTCCAAAACGTCAAAACAAATCTCGAGGTCGAATTTTTGAACGATTCCAATACTAGATAAAAAATCAAATTTAATTACTTTTTTTTTTAACTTTTTATATAATATATTATTAACTTTGTAAAGAAGAAAATTAATTAGCAAAACGATTTATCCTCTTTATATACTAAAAACTCTCCTATTAAAAATAATTTAAGACAAGTTCATAGAGCTTGGAAAGGAAATTAATTCCCATCCTCTCTCCTAGAATCCTTTGAATGTTTGTTTCCATTTGCAAGCAAGTATATACATAGACAAAGGTAAGCGATGCCATTTCGGCATAATGTTTTGTTTATTTTTGCAATGCACGCACGAAACTATTTGAATGATCAAGAGGAAATTGTTTCAAATAGAGGAGATGATCAAGATCAAAGGGAAAACAATATTAAACAGGTTTACTCTTCTGTGGCGGGATCCCCTTTTCTAACGTAACTGCTAATGACTCTTCATCTTGGAATATTTTGGCATGCTGCATAATATTGTCACAAGCTCCTCTAGAATTTGTTATCTGTTCAGTATTAAGTTGCTTTAAGTTGTTAAATCCATCAAATAAAGATTGTGGCCAGAGAAAAGAAAAAGAGTCTTCTCTTGAAGATTTGTAGAGAGAGAATATTTTAATAATATATAAAAATATATATAATAATACTTTTAAATTAATATTTTTACATTTAAAAAACATTTCATTGAAAAGATCCTCCTATTTACCCCCATTCCCAAAAATAAAATTGAAACTTATGGAATTGCGTGGAAAAAATTTTGTTTAAGAAAATCAAATTTTGATTTTTAAAGAAGTGGGGTGTGTGATGTTATTTTTCAATTGTTTGTATTAAAGGTAAGCTAAATCTCAAATTTTATTAAAATTGAATAAAAAAATAAACTACATAAAAGGAAAAATGAAAAAAAATAATATCTGGACTTTAATTTATTCGTTCCACTCCAAAGAATGTACCTCAAAAGCTAGTTTTCCATTATATCTTAGGGCTATTCAACTGACAAGAACAGAAGAACAACATTGAATTTCTAATAAAATTTCTAAAAATACTGAATTTTATTTTAAAATATTATTAATGTATTTTTTTAATAAAAAATTATAAATTATTATTTTTTTTTTAATACATTAGATGTATAAACATCCTGAAAATCTAACAAAATTGCTAAATTAAAAGAATAATGAATTGACTCACTACAAAAGTCCAATTTGATCGAAGGGTAGATAAAAACCTGATTGTATAAAGGGAATCGATTTTTCATTTAGTACAATTTATATTACCCCTAAAGGGAATGGATGTAAAGAAATTTTTTAAGAAGACTTTTTTCTTTTAGAATTATTATGAGAAATGTTCACTTAAAAGATAATTAGGGTAAATAAGGAGAGCACCGGGCTTCTTAAAGGCGAGCCTCAGGGGTCAGGTGCGAATATTAAGAAAAATATTATTTTAATAGGCTCTACTTTAAAATTTTTTTTAAAAGCCTGTTTTTGGATAGCACTATATATAATATCAATCTTCTTCCTTTTTTTGCTTACAAATTTATAATTATAATTATATTTGTAAGAAGAAGAAGAACCTTATGTGTGTGTGTGTGTGTGTGAAGATCTAACCTTCCCTAATTCCACTTGACCAATTATCCTTAAAATATAAATTTAAGTTCTTTTATTTATTATCTCACTTATATCAACTTTTAGTCCATATCGAAAGTGTAATTCTCTTGTTTCAATTTTTCTTTTATTTATTAAATTTAAAGATCTTGACCCTTATAGCAAAAGTAAAGCTTTTCTTTCATGCTCCAAGGGCTATGGATTTCTGAACGGCGATATAAATTGTTATAAATTATATTGAAATTTACTAATTTATATATAAATTAAATGGCTAGCAATTAATTTAAATAAAAATTAACGGATAACGATAAAACCTATATATATAATTTATTGTATATGCCTAATAGTTTTCAAAAAAATTAAATTTAGTGAAAAACTTTTCGAATAAAAGTCATGTGTATTATTCTTTATACGTTTTTTTAAGGATTTTTTAAGCTTTTGCAAAAAATTGAAAAAAAAAAAAACCTAGAAAAATGGGGCATTTAAAATTTGTTATCCCTGGTTGGTTAATCAAGTCTAATAAAAAAAAAGATCAAACAAAATATATAGATAGTTATTAGACAAGAATTTGCTGAAAAACAATTTCAAAGCAACAAAGACTCTCGTAATAGTTCTCCCGCCCTCAAATGAACTTATTTCTTGGTATTATATCATATGTAGCTTATATATACCATGTGAAACACAAAAAGGACTTTTTAGATTGGATGAAGGATGAAAAATTTTATTTGAAAATAGAAAACTTGTCCTCCTTTGGGCAACCCTACTTAAGAACATCTTAAAACCTCTAGGGCATTTATTTTTGCGACTCATAATACATATATGCGCTGTAATTTACTAAAATTATTATAATAAATTCAAAATGGCTTTATAATAAAAATTTAAAATCGCAGGATTCACATCAAAACGCAACACAAACTCACTAAGTTTGGCCTTTGTAATTAGCTTTAATCCTTATTAACCAAGATGATCCCTAAGGATAATTAACAATGACGAGGTCATATATTAATTATTCAAAATTAACCGCCATATATAGCATGTGTTTTTCTCACTCAAAATGGATTACCTTTTCCCTCTCTCTCTCTCTCTCTCTCTCTCTTTTGTGGTTGCTATTTATTATTCAATAAATCTCCCCTCTTTAATCTTCTAAAAAAGAATTGATTGGTATACTAACTTTTTTTTTTCTAGATCATCTTTTAAACGAGTAGGAATAATGCATTTTTTTTTATTTTCAAGAGATATCTGAGAAAAATTGCTTATCCCATCAATAATTGATGAATTATTCATCGACGCTTTTTTATTTATTTATTTATTTTTATTATTATTATTATTATTATTATCATTTGGAGTAAAGTGAAATATTTTTTATTTTTAACGATACGTTTTAAAATAAATTACAATCTATTAAATCGAATAGTTCATCTGAGTGAGTGTATTAGCGTGAACAAAATAAATGGGGTAGGCTGACTTTGTTAAGGTATAGTACAGGGGTAAATGAAAGGACATATTCATTTTTGGAAAGTCTTCGATTTACGAAGCAAAACGTACTATAATATTTTACAATATTCTCATAATAATATTATACATTCGCTGATATTTAACATCAACACAAAATTAAAAAAATATAATTATAAAGATAATAAATAACTTTCTAAATTGTTATTGAAATAAAAATTTGAATGCCCTTAAAAACAAGAAAGAAAGATATCCAAGACAAGAAAAAACGATCAATAGTATAAATACAATATAAATAGAGATCTTAGAAGGCCGCATGTGCGTATCAGACACTCCCTTGACTTAGAGAGACTACGGTATAGGTACGCATTATAATAAATATAAATATATAAATATTATTTTTAAGATGAATAGAAAACCTAAAGGATCATTATACAGATATCATCAACAGACCAACCAATTTATGATAAATTGTAAAAATTATTGTTCAAACCCGCGGTCGGTCGAATTCACGGACCACTAACTCTAAATTTGATATCTCGCGGACCACTAAACACAACACTCTCCCCCCTCCCCAAACAGATATAGATTTAATAAAGGATATAGAAAGTTTTATAATAATGATCATTATACTTTCATTTATTATTATTAATGCGAAGTGATCTCTACATATGCGCATTTACAATATATAAACTGAAAATTTGATTTATTCCTACGTGTATATATTAAAATTTTACATTAATAACCATACATTAAATTGAGAGGATGGCGCTACGAACCACTAAAATTTTCTCACAGTTTAGCGATCGCTGGTTTAAACAATAACAATTTTTTAATTTAAAATTAAAACTCAAATTTTTTATTTTATCCATGCCGCTAGATGTCACACCAATTGCATTTGGCTTGCTCATAAACTTTGTAAATAATTTTAATGTACAAACGATGAGCAAAGTGGATATTTCTAATCTCTACGAATATGACTTTTATTCTAAAGAATCTAAATTATAATTGGTTTCTCACCTTATTGGCAAATATATGAGAAATTTAATATAAGTATTTGATGGATATATATATATTTAAAAACTTTTTTTTATGGATCTGTCGACCCTCAATGAGGAAGGTTGGCGGCGCAGTGACTGAAACGTTGCAGTCTGAGATCTGACGAATGTAGGAAATAAATTAATTAAAATATATAAACCTTTCATCTAACTTATCCATAGTCTAAAACTAAGACGGCCAAAAGATGCCTATGATTCTTCCTCTCCTGATATTCCGAAAACGTCCAAACAATAGATACATATATTCACTCTTGACAGATCGTTTCGAAATTTTGTATCGAGAGAACTGAAATTTCACTGTTATAAAATTGCAAATTTATATTTTATATACATAAATTGAAATAAATAAAAAATTTCTTTATTTTAAAAAAAATAAATAATGAAATATAGACTAATTGAAAAATTTTAGTAAATAATGATTTAATCAATCACGCCGTCAAGTTTCAAATTGGCTCCAAAGGTCCTTTGGAAACTTTTATTCAAAATCAGAGGCAATATTAAAAATCCAAAAATTAATGCTTGTTTCCTAAATAAAGAGAAAGAAAAAACCCCCTCTTGTCTATTTTAAATTTATTCTCAATCGGAGTGCATCTTCAACCTGATGTACACAAATGACCAGTGCGAGAGTTGAAACATAAATCCAATAGACAGTGTCTTTTTGTCTCTTTGCTGAGTGTGCGCTGCTCTAACAGTATGAAGCTAGGGTTATTTATTTTTATTTTTTTTTTGAGTAATCCTCTTGATAAATCCATTTCAAATGTATATTTTCATGTTAAAATTTTATGTCGATTTTTGCAAATTTTTTCCTTTACATGGGGTTCACCCTAACTACGCTACTAGCGAAAAATAATAACCCCTTCAAAAGTAAGTGGGCAAACTGTATCTTTTAGCAAAATATACACTTTGCCCTATTGCTTTTGAGGGGGTTGGTATATAAAAAGAGTCCGCTAGCGTTTTAAGATCAATACACTGGTCATTTATAAGCTACTTATTACAAAAATGCCTTATAAGGAATACTTTAAAATTTTTTCTTATGGTCAACTAAAGAAAACTGAAAAAAATGAGTAATGAATTTATTTTAAAATAAATTTTAACTATTCAGATTAAGAAATTTCTATTATATAAACAAAAATATTCGTATTATATCACTATATATGAATATGATATGAACTATTGAACTTTACTAATAATTTCATTCTATTCCCTTTTTAACATATAAAAGGGATTTTTTTTTTTGTTCAATTCATTTTTAATTGAACTATCTAGTGGAAGTATTTTTTCGCATAAGGTTCTTGATTTACATTTCAAAGATCTCATCTTGATGTGAAAACAATTAAACTTGAAAAAATTTTTGAAGTATAATTACGGTTTTTAGAATATTCATCTTTTTTTTTTTTTTTTTTTTTTTTTTTCTTTGCCAAAGTGAACGAGAGAGAATATTTTAATTTCCTATTTATTTCATAATCCACATCCTTTAAGAGATAGAATAAAATTCTTAGTGAAAAGTTTAAGAAGGAATTGATCTTCAAAATTATAACCGTTAAGGGAACTAATTTTATTAATTATAGAGGAAGTCTAAACATTCTATATAAATTCCTAATTGGAAAAACTTTTATTTACTGATCCTTTCTTCGTTTTAATTTTAAGTTTATATTATTAACAAATAATAATAATTAGCATATAATTAAAAAGTTAAAAAGGAATTTTAACTAGAAATCAACAAGAAATATTAATTAAAATTAATTAAAGTATATAAAAATTAAAGAATGAAGGAAGGAAACTTAAAGGAAGGGGGGCGGTACTTTTAGCGGAAAGAAAAGTTATTTTATTCCCGTAGAATAGAAGCAAGAAAAATAAAATTTCGCTATGTTTGGTTTATTTATTTTAAACTCGTAAATTGAAAAAATGAGGCACTCGGGGGAGTCGAACCCACGTTCTCCAAGTGGTTTACGTCCGTGGGTGTCTTTAATCTAAATACTAAGCACCTCTGTGAGTAGAGAGGAAATTTGGTTAAATTCACACCTTTAAACCCCGGGAGAACGTGGGTTCGACTCATTTTTTCACTTTACGAGTTTAAGGTATTAAATAACTTATCATCGCGAAATGGATATTTTTTCAAATTTAGGGAAAATTGTTCCCATTCCATTAAAAATAAAATTATTTTAATTTTTACATTCTTTTGTGTAATGTTTTTCGAAAGGGTCGCCCGCAAATTCAGATTTAAAACATCAAAGTCTTGTTTTAGTGGTTCAAAGCTTAAGTTATATTTAAAATGGTCGGTTTATTGCAAAAAGTCATTAAGTGAAGTGCACAAAAAGTCACTAGGTGTATTTCTAATTTTTTTTTTTTTTTTATTTATTTTACCGATAACCAATAACTTTAGAATTTAAAAAAATATTAATTTGAGTTATTTTTTTAAGTGTACTGCAAATTTTAATATTTAATGGAATTTCTGACTTTTCCCAATAAACCGACGATATGTTGTGCAAAATCATCTTTACTCTTATATTTCATCGTTTTGTCTAATATATTTAACCTGAACTGGACGTGTGCCACCCCAGTAGAAATTCAGGGTGTCCACGCCCCTCCCCCTAGAACTTTGGCATAAACTACTTACTTTGAGCAATAACATTTGGGCCCATATTCCGAAACATTTCCAAGAAAAATAATAACATAAGGAGAATTTTACTATCCTTTTAAAATATAATTTTTTTAATTAAAATTTTTCTTAAATGACAAAGAACTCCTTATTAAATAGAAGGAAATTTTAGCTTAGAAAGTCGTATATAAAAAAGCCTTGAGAAATATCTTTTAAGTAGTTGTTTATGGATGAATGGCAGCTAGTGTGGAATAAAGGGGAGAGAAAAAAAAAACGCTTGGTTTCCTTATCAATCCTCTATTGCTCCAAACAAGTGTCGATGTTTCGGTCGCGTCTTCCGACTTTCATCAAGACACGGTAGAGAAGTTGATCAGTTCCTCATCTCTCTGGAGATTCCTGAGGTAATATTTATACGACATCAGATGTGCAGGTGCCAAAATAATAGACTTTGCGAGTCGGTAAAATAGATATCTTTATTATTCCCACTGGCTGACATTCATCCAGAAACAACTACTTAAATCATTGCAACCGTTCATCTCCTTTTTTCCCTTAAGTTAGGAATGTTTCTGAATACGATCTTTTTTAGGGGGGAGGGAGGATAAGTAAAATTTGTTCTTAATTATATTTTTATTTTATTTGAAAATGCATTATTGCTTTTAATTGTAATTTTTCATCTATTTTCCAATTTTTCTTGATTTTGTGCGAAGGGGACAGCCTCACTATTGTGAAAATTATAAATAACTATTTAAAAAAAATTCTCCCTTGCCTCCTCCATAAAATTTATAAATCACCATGTTTTTTTAGTCAATTTGGTGGTTATTCTTTTGTATAGAAAAATTTTTCTATCTCGTCCATTTAAGTACGTATTCCTAAGAAAAATCTTAACATAAGGAGGGAGAAGTTTATTTTACTTTTTATATATAATTTCTTAAAATGAAATTCTTCTTAATTGGCTAATTCAAAGAACTCATAATAAAACAGGGAGAAAAAAGAATAAAAGTGAAATTAATTAAATTAAATTAATTCATAAATCACCGTGCCTATTTAATAGATATTCCTTTGTCATATAGAAAATTGTTTTTATTTATTTAAAGAATGAATGGCAAATCTGAATCAGTTTATTAATTAAAGTGAAATTTAATTAATTTCACTTTTATTCTTTTGTCTGTCTTTCATCATCCTCATTAATAAAATAAAGTAATTATATCTTACCAAACTCTGTTAAATTAAACCATTTTTGTAAAAGGTTTTTGAGGTTTTCTTTTTAATAAACTTTTCGAAATGGAGTTGACAACAACATGGAGTTGTCAAAATAGCCTCCAGTTTCCGGCCTCGCTCCTTGAATCTTTATCTCGGTTGCGAAATATATAAAAATTTTATAAGTATTAATTAATACCCATTTGTTCTGATTATATTTTAAGAAAAAGAAAAATAACAGGAGAGGAATTAAAATTATAAAATAACGGAAAATTGGAAGGGATTGACGTCCATTAAAAGGGAGTCAAAGGTGGGAAAAAAAAAATGGAAATGGAGTGAAAAATAAAAATGCATTAGTACGAAAAAAAGTAAAAAAAAAAAAAAGAAATGAGTTTAATGATAAAACAAACGCTTCACAAAAGATTTATTAATATCATCTATTGAAAAAAGTTTTGCGCATCGCTTTTAATACTTTTTTTTTTTAATAATAATTTTAAAATATAAAGAATGATAAAGTGTTTTTTAAGATAAAAAAAAAATAAATATTAAAACATGATTGTATTAAAATTTTTTATATACTGTTTTCAGAAAAGTAATTTGTTCATGATAATTTGAACAAGTTAGAATTATAATAAGAGGCGCCTTTTTATCTTTTTGTTGAGTGAGGTCGGTTTCTAGGGCCCTAGTCTAGGCAGGGGCCCCGAAATGGTATCACATTTTGATGAAATAGTGAGGCGGGCGTGTATTTCCGTTGAAATCTCGACTTCGATTTTTTGCGATCCCACTACTTTCTCACTATATATATTACATATATAGGTAAGAGAAAGTAAAAATAAGTGTATAAGAAAGTATTGAGACTAAACTGCGCTTAAGAACTATGTGACCCTTCTGTCACACACACTAATGGTTGAGTCTTGTTAAAGAACAGTAGTCACCGTTTTGAAAGAAAAAATCAATCATTTTAAAATAAATTTTAAATATTTTATTTTCATTATCTAAAAAAAATATATTGGAAAAAAAACATTTGGTTTTTGAAATAAATTCCTATGAAAATTCTCTTTTTGAATAATTTCTAAAAAAAAAATGCCAATGGCCTAGCAATTCAAAAATGGGGGGGGGGGCTCAAATTTGACCCTAATACTCAGAATAGATATAGAGAAAATGAGAATGATAATTCTAAAGTGTTTCATATATTTTTTTTTTAATATATGAGAATAATTAAAATTTTTAATTTATAAAGTTTTGGATTGAATTTTTTTGCAAGCAATCATGAAGAATCAGGCAATTGTCTGAAAATAGAATAATAAAATTTTAAAATATTAACTTAGTACATTTATATATATCTTAAGAAAAAAAATTAAATTTTATTTTATTTTAATGAGTTCAAGGAGGGAAGGGGTTAGTTAGTGAGGTCCACTCCCACCATCGGCTTATAAGATCAAATATATAAGGAATATTTTAAATAATTGCTTAAAAAATTTGTTTGTTTTTTTTTAGAGAAAAAAAAATTTATTATTTTATTAATATTATAATGAGATAAAATATTAATTGCCTTTGAAGGGTTGCGGGAATCAAGAGAGGGGTGGGTTAAACTCTCGGTCATTCATTCACATAAAAAAATGCTAATATGTTAAGATACCTGCTCTTGGGAATGGCTCAGACTGAAAGCTTTGGCTGTGTCTTATGGAAGGCATCATAATAACAAGTCCCATAAGATTAATATCCATCCATTCGTTATAATAACAAATGTAAAAATTTGAAGCGTTCGGAATAATTCGGTTATTAGCTATATTCATGTTAAAAACTTTATTAAAATTAAATTTTTATATAGTGTTATTTCTCTGTGGACTGGCAAAAATTTCTGATGGACGGTTGGGGACCACTGGTTTAGACCATCTTAAATGTCTGCCGACGAGAAATATGAAAGAAAAATGAGGTCATCGACTTCGTTGACTTAAGAGCGTTCCATCTGTTTTTGTATGTCGCTGATAAATTCACATTCATATTTCTCGCCGGCTCTGAAGACGACCTAGATTGAGTGTCGTAGCCTGGTAGGTAAAAATAAAATAAAATTGACTGTGAAGTCGCGTCTCTTTGTGACTTCATCACATCAAATAATTTTTCCAGGCATCACAGATTAGTGACTTGGGTTGCTTTCCTTCCAGCAAACCAAATCGAAATGATTTATGCATTCTATGTTTCAGGAAGGACTCTTTTTCTCTGAGATCATCAGATTTTTTGCAAATAAGGAGCCACGATGCTCCCCTTCCAGAGCCCTAAAAAACCTGAGTCTTGATGGAATATTTTTGGATATTAACCAAACTCCTTAAATCCCCAAATAGTACTAAGATTTATATTGAATGAATAATTATTTAGTAAATTAACTGTTATTGACTGATTCAAGTATTTTATTTTGAGTATTTGCCAATTTTGAAGAAAAACTAAGAAATTGATTTAAAAAATGTCTTTAACAAATCATAAGTAATCTGCACAATTTTTATTTGAAAAGTTACTCTCTAAATTTAATAATTAATAAAACATTTAAGAAAAAGTTAAAAAAATTCAATCAATTAAGATATACTTTCGATATATACTTAGATTAAAAGTTGATGTAATTAAGATAATAAATAAAGTCTATATTATGGAGTTAATTGGTCAAGTGGAATCAAGCGCACAGCAATAGTCAAATTGTGTTGAATAGTAATATCGATCATAAGTAAGGACGATTAATGATTACTCGGCCATTTAATCGAGTTAATTAAGATTAAGAGTTTTTGATTTAATTATATGTAATTCTAAATTTTTTTCTCCCTATTTCCCCTTTTCTAATCCCTCTTTCTAGTTAAATTTTATTCAATTTTTAAGCCAACTAATTAGTTCTCTGAACCAATCAATCGCCTACTAAGGATTATTGAAAAAGTAGCTGATTAGTTGATTTATCCAACTAATGCTAATTAGTAATTTGTATTTAAAATATAAATCAAGAAAGAATAAATTTTATTAAACATAAATTTCTTTGTTAAGAAAATAAACCAGAATTTTTTGAGGCCCCTGGCGCTTAACAAATTATTATTTTTATTATTATTATTATTGTATTAAAAAATTTCATTGCGGATTCGGGGCCACTTTATCATCGCTGGTGGCATGTCTGAAACCCGGTAAACCCACCTCTGAATTAGAACGCGCATTTATTAGTTGCAATAATTAAATCTAATACGAAAATGTTTTACACAATGTGAATATATATATATATGTATTTCAATATCTTATTAAATGAAAATAGTGGAATTTAATGCGTTAACTTTTTACCGACACCCCTAGAGAGATAAGATTAAATGTATTAGGATATTATATTGTATGCCTATAATTAAGAAATAATTGTATTGTTGTAATTGTACAACTCTGAAGATGCTCTTGACCAAGCCTTAAACCTAAGCGTTAGCATGTTCGGGTATAATAAAAAGAACTAATAAAAGTTACTATTCTTTTTTTTACCTTCGGAAATGTTTTGTTAATCATACGCTAGAGTGCAGCACCAGAAAATCTCTTGTTAAAATGTAAAATATCGATAATTCAATTTTATTAATTAAGCACTAATTAATTATTTAAAAAAATAAATATTAATTATTTTAATGGTATGTATAAATTAGAATATGTTATTTTTAAAAAATGGAAATTTTTGTTTTTTTTTCACTTGGTATATTTTTGCCTGTCAATGGATAAATTTTTTTCAGGACCAAAAATTGGATACAATGCAAATTTTAGGTTGTAATTTGAAAACAAAGTTTTAATTACGCTTATAAAAATGCATCCCAAACTAATCTGGTTCTCTGGCAAACAATTTGATAAAAAAAAAAAAAAGAATTATCCAATTTTATTGGAAATTTTGTATTTCTTAAATATGTTGCGACGTCTCAACCGATAGGCGTAAAAATTAAAAATATAAATAATTATTATTAATAGAAAAGACCCTTCGTTGTGCATGGGGAAGAAATTGAGGCCGAAATCTTCGGTGTAATTTGATAACGTATTTAAAATAATGGTTAGTTAATAATCAAGAAATTTGAGAGAAAATGTCATGTAGCCTATGAAATATAGGAACAGAGTTACATTGTTTTAAATTTAGGTTAGTTAGCAGGAGGTTGTATCGCTCTCCTTCTTTGGCTCAAGCTAATTTTACCGAACAATACCATCCATTATTCTTTTTTAATAAATAAAAATTTCTTGGTTTATAACATATATATATATCCCTCTTTTGCATGCGAATTCCCATTTTGTAACAAATAAAATATTTTTTTACTAATTAAAAAAAACTAAAAAAAAATTTTTTTTTAATATATATGTATAATATTACAAAAAGCTACAAGAATATTAATTAAATTTAAGTGAGCTCATTTCCTTTGATACTCGAGAAATGAAATAAAATACAGACTTTGCAATCGACTCTCTCGTTCGAGACAGCCCATAATACCCGCATTTAGTGTTTGTTGTTTGTTTGTTTTTTATATATATATATATTTTAACATCGTAAACAAAGAATTTGTCCTTATAGGAACATTTAATCAGAAGACTAAATATTTGCCTTAAATGAGGCCAGCAGAAAACAGGAAGTTAGGTCCTTTTTCGCCTTCTTTCTTTCTTTTTTTCTTTGTTTCTTCTTTTTTTCTATTTGATTGGCTCTTCTTTGAGTTGTTATTTTTCTTCTGACACCTTTTATTTGTTTCAATTTTTTTTTATTTTTTTTTTTTTTTTTTAAGAATCTATCATTTTTTCTTAATAAAATTTTTGGTATAGTTTTAATTTATTGAGAGAAATTTCCGGTTACATCACTTGTTGGAATAAATTGTTTGCCTATAATTCAATTTACTTTAATTTTTATAATTCTTTTTCTTTTTTTTTTTTATATATTTTTTTTTGTCAAACAAATGTTATTCAGCGCCCCCCCCCCCCTCCCCCCCCCCCCCACTCAACCACCTTACCCCTTTTCTGTTTATGGAACACGAACAA
>JAAAKE020089711.1:0-19228 GCA_010014785.2 Anisolabis maritima | reverse complement strand
GGATACGAAGAGAGATATTTCTCCTTTTGAAACTAATAGCCTCATATTATGACATTCATGCGGAATTTTACATAAACTCCGAATTAATAATCATCAATCATTTCGATATCTCGAACAAATCGCTAGGCATAACTTATAATAAAAAGTTGAAGTTAGTTACAAAAGAATTTTTGAAATTTTACCTACTTTGGCATAATATTATAGCCAATGCAATTTAGTGTAATCTTGTTGAATAGATAATGCTTTTTTGAAATGGATAATCAAACCAATCGAGATTTTTTCCAAGTTTTTATGAAATTTGCAATGGGGTCGAGCTAGGGATGGTCCGGACTCCGCTGACTGTCTAGAGTCTCGACAGCTAAGATTTTGTCCGGTTAAATATATCAAACAAAAATTTGTTTTAAAACATAAATAAAAATACTTTGATTATTTCATTTTCATCGAACCCACATCCCTTAGCTTTTAAGGTTATCAAGATTGGTCATGTCAATACCTTTAACATCTCAGTCACAGGATGAGGCCATTTTATGCATTTCAGAGACCAATGATGGAATTTTTATAGAATGAAAAAAATTAAGTAAATCTCTTAATGTTAAACAAAATATATACAACACATTTTTTTTTATTTTCTGGGAAAATACTAGCCTATTTGGGAAATAACTTATGATCAGATAGGCCTATCTGTTTATAATCGTATTTTTTTAATCATCTTCTATTCAAAGAAGAATCCTATTGAAAACATTAATTTTGTTTTTTTAATTTATCGTAAAATATACAAAAAGCATTTCTTGGTTCAAACAATGAGACCCCTACAAAATGTTTCTAGAATATTTTGTTCAAATTAATAATATTTTTATCTTAAAGGATAATTGAGAGTGGAAGATCAGAATTATGTGAAAGAAAAGTGTATTTACAAATTGAGGTGCGAGGAATCGATTGCGTAAAGTCTCATCTTGGGAAAATATATTTAGGATGTTTCTGTTTTTTACGAATGACCCTGTCTTTATGTCTTGTGTCTAATTACAAAGGTCCTACCTTTGACATCTCTCTATTATTAACTTCTCTTAAAAAATAAATTCGAGCGACAGGTACTTATGAAATTAATGCTGAAACGTTTGGGAGTTTTATAATAATAGTAAGGTGGAAGTATTATGATCATGAAGCCCTCAAGTTTAAAAAAAAAGGGCCCCAAAAATGCAAAACAAATCTTCATGTGTGTAGCTTATATTTTTTGTTTGTTTCAGGCCTTCAAGAATTCACCAACTATCTGAGAAAAGAATATAGTCATGAAAATATTCGATTTTGGACGGCTGTCAATGATTTAAGACGCAGTTCTCAATCACAAATCCAGCGAAAAGTTCGAGAAATTTTTGAGTAAGTAAAAAAAATTCAACTTTACCTAGGAAAGGTATTTATCAAGATTTTATTCATTTACAAATATTTACTCCGATTAGATAGATCACCATGAACCAAATGAATTGTAATATAATTTGATTGAAATACCCCCCCTCCCCCCAAACTCACACACACATACACCTCAACTCAAGACAGTCATTTACTTGCCTCGCACACAAAAGCACAAAAAAAGGTCAAAATACTTTGAGGCGGTGGTCAGATGACTTTTTGGTGAATATTTATGGGACTACTATAATTTTTTTTTATAATTGTTTTCTCTAACGGACTGTGAACATTAAAATTTTAGAGAAGATATGTAAAAGCATGATTTTTTATAAGTTAATTTTGAAATTGCAACTTTCACCCTTATTATTTATATGTAAAGAATTCCTTATTTAATTCATTTTTACTTTCTCTTATCCATATTTGAAATTTATAATGAGAAATCAAATAAAATCGATGACGAGTATCAATGGAAATACTCGTTTTGAGGCCCTCCGAGTCTGAAAATCACAAATTGGTTTGTCTGTCTATGGGTGTGTGAACGAGATGAGATTTCTCAAAAATCAAAAAACGTGCAAAACTAATATTTGACTTTTAAGCCAGGTACCTCGTCGCATGCTTTTTCGCTCTAACGATTTTGATTAATATTCATATATCAATTATTTATTGAATATTAATCCTCCTCACTCCGAAATTGTTTGAGTCCACTTTATTCTTGTACGTTTTTAGGTTTTTTCTTATTTTATTGATTAAATTGGGTGTACATTGTTCTATTGAGAGATGAATTAGAGGAAGGTTACCTAAGAGCCCGACGCCAAAAATCTGGCGTGACAACTCATCACTCAGCTTTAGTTATTTTAGGTAAGAAAAAATTATCTGATCACAGCAGATTTTTTATTTATTCAAGTTAAAATTTGATTATTAATTTTTTTTTTATTTTAGAAACTTAAAATGTTTTTTTTTTTAATTTAATAATATCAGAAGCAGGAACGTTATTCGTTTGGAACCGCTGCACATTCTATGGGAATATTTAAACAATATTAATTTTAATAATTTTAACTTAGCCTTTATTATTTTCCTGTTATTTTGTTCTAACCGAAGCAGAACCACTCTAAATTGAAAAGCAGCATAAAAAAGTGGGCTTGGAGTGTTTATAAATAAAGTACACAGATGAAGAGAAAGAGAGGATCAAAACGAGTTCCAACATATTGCAACGGGTTGCAATTTAATACAAGTCGAGCTCGAGAGCTGCATAAAACACAGGCCTAGCAACTGCCCTTTTATAATATTAAACTCTCCAATTACAATAAGTGGGATTTGTCAGCCAAATAATACGCATAAAAAAATATGAATAAAGTGAAATAGGATTAAGCGGAGTACGTTATTTATTTGAGTTGCATTTTAATTTTTGAATATGATTTTATCAGATTATGAAAAAAAAAAAAAATAAAAGCTGATGAATTGTAACGGAGAGCAGAAAATAGATTTTTACTTGACTCTCTGTTTGTTTGTGGAAGGAATGAAGTAGATAGAATAGCGCTCACGGCGGTTACTAATCTTTGACACGCTAAACTTTTATTACATGCCCATTAGATTTTCTCCGATTTTAAAGATTCATGTTATTAAAAATTTCAAAAGCAAGGATAGCGAAATGTGAATCAAATTTGGATTTTGTTAAAATCTACATATAGGTGTGAATTCAGTATTCTGTCAACTTTTCTGGTATTGAACTACCGGTAAATGATTAATTGAGATAAAAATTTACGTTAAAACCCCATAAAATTTCTTTTCTCCATTTTTAAGATCGTTCATATTCATCTGATAATAATGGCTCATACATTTTTGAAACAAAATTTTATCCTCTTTCTAATGATATATATGAAGCATTTCTTTATCTCTTTTAGTTTTTAGCTCTAACGGCGCAAAGGGCCGCATAATCTCAACTTTACCCTCCATGAATGAGAAAGTTCTAGGCCTAGCTTAAAAGTTCGTAAATCTCTGTCTGTATATCTGACCACAACATGGCCAAAATGATTGAAAATTTTGAATTTTTATCAAATATCACAATTTTTACGTTAGATTTGGATACCACCGTCTATAAATCCACACTATTATTTTGAAACTGTTGTATGTGAAGCGAGCAATTCCGCAGCTTTTGAGCATTGCTAGATGTTTAATATAACTAATCTTTTTTCTCTTTCCCCCTTGACTTTCAAATTTTAATTAATTCAATCTCCTCTAGAACAATAAGTATATAAAGTTTCAACCAATTCGGGTTAGAGGTTCCAGAGATATAAGAGAAAGGACAAATTCAACTTCAAATTCACGACTAGAATAAAATACCGCCCTGGTTTCGTTACGCTATTGTAACCGTGGCTTTATTATTCTACTTGTAACAAAAACGAAAAAGCTCTTTTCAAATAAATGGATTGTCAATTAGTATTGATTCGTTAAGCAGCTTTAGCGTGACATTAGAATTGTTCATTCACATAAACTCTCTCACCCATGTACGAGCTAGTCAGTCGACAATGAATGAGAATAATAGATGAGTGAGAGTATTCTCGCCTTTCACGTGGACGAACTCGAGTTATATTTATTCACATAAATGTACCAAATGTTGGTTAGTATTTAGCGTATCAAATAAATGTAATTACTCAAAGGCGGAATCAAGGCGGTTTCCGCTCACAAGCTATTTCTATTAGGAATTAAAAAGTCCCACAAATTAATTAATTGTGCTAATTAGTTTTGTTGAAATCGATTCTACCCCTAAAAACAAATATCTAAATGGCCTCAGATGCCGAAAAAGTCTTTAAAAAAAAATCGATTCTATCCCTCTTTATTAAAAAATGATCAACTTTTGGTACAGATCAGACCTCCGAAAAGAGCAGTTTATTTAAGTAGCTTTCTCATTTTTCTGATAAGTTGATCATAATCATTATGACGAAAAGCCAAAACCAACTTTTCATGTCTGTATAAAATAAAGCAATTTTTGAAAGTATAATAATTTTTTTTTTTTTTTTTGTTTTGGGGGGGGGGGGGGGGGTTTAAGAAATTATTTTCTTTTTGGGAAAAGGGGCTAAAAATAATGCTATTAATTTTTAAAAATTTTTTTTTTATATACTAGTTATTAGCAAAAGAGAATTTTGAGAATGTTAAGATTTTTTTTTTTTTTTGTGTGTGGGGGGGGGGGGGGTATTAAGAATTAATTTCTCTTTGGATAAAGGTCATTAAATATGACTCGATTAATTTTAAATAAGTTTTATTTGATATATTGTATCAAATACAACTGATTCAAAATTAATATAAAAACAAAGTTGTTTAATAAAAATAAATTATGAATATCTTAGAAATAAATGATTTCTAGCTATGGTTTAAAATAAATTCCAAACAACTTTTAACTAGACTATAATTATGCTATTATTATGACTATTATTTTTATATGAATTTTACCTTTTTTTTTTTTTTTTTTTTTTTTGAGATTTCGGGGGGGGGATTTCAACTCCTCTGGTTACTGCCCTGATTTTTAGAGTTGTAAATAAAAATATATAAAAAAAATTATTGGCTATATAATTTAGCCTCTTGAATAGACTCTCTACGGCTCTGGTAACCACAACATTTTTTTTTTATTTTATTAATATTGGGTTTTTTCTTTCGATAGGATCATGAAAAAATCTAAATATTCAAATGTAATTCTGTTTAATATACGGATCTAAATAAGCTCTAAGTTCTGGTTTTATTGTCGTATTTATTTGTTTATGGGTCCAGGTTGAACTCATTAAAAAACCAAGTTTTTTCTCCTAACTAGCCTTTATTATTAACTCGAGTCGACGTTCCAGTCGCGGTCTCCGTCTTTTATCAGGACACGGTCAAAAGGAAGCGATGCCTATACCTGAAGAAGCGATCGAAATGTCGATATGAGTTAATAAGAAAAAACTAAGTTTTTTTTCTTCTCGCCTTTATTCCAACCTGGCTGCCATCCTTCCAAAACAACATTCCACAAAGCCGGTCATCTCTTTTTTTCAACAAAAATAATATTACGCAGTAGTAAATAAAATAATTTTAAAAACTAAAAGAGGGGAAGATAGAAGTGAGAGATTACGCAAGTCCTTCCATAAATTTCAGACGACGCTAATAAGACTCTTTGACTCGTTAGCCCTCCTGCCCCTCCTCCCGGGATCTAAAAAATGCATACATACATATATATTAATGCAGAGGGAAATAAATTGGAATTATCAAAAAATATTTTATATTCTTTTGAATTTATTCTAAACTAGAGCTATAACTTTATTTATTCCTAGGATATTCATGATTTTTAAAATATTTTTAAATTAAAACTTTTTTTTAATTTATTATCAAATGGGCCCTTTTTTAATATACTTTACCCATAAATTATAAATTTTTTTTTTAAAAACCCCCCCCCCCCCCCCCAAAAAAAAAAAAAAAATATTTTAGGCACGGCCCTATAGTTGAGTGTTGGTTGTTTTCGAAGAATAAAGGAGGATGAAGAGTTTGTGCTGTTGTGGAGCTGTGGCTTTGCCTAATTGTTACAATCAAGGGAAAGTTTATTATATTAAAAAAATATTTTTATAATTTCCTGTTTCAAAAAAAAAAAGAATATAAATAATTTCACTGAAATTTCACACTGAAACCAGAAACTTTTTTTTATCATACTCCGTTTTCTTTTGTTTTCAATATAATATTATTTACATCTATGTTATATCTATTTCATAACTCTATTTATATATCCATATATTTACATATACTTATTTATTTTATACAGAAGAATGACACTCAATAGCCAATCAACAGCCTGTCATGGCAAACATTTTCTGATAATATTAATAATATTGTAGTTTTTTTTATTTTTTATTATATTGACTACATCATTTCTATACTCTCCACTATTCCTATTCTTTCCTCATATGCGCATAGCAAAGGTGAATTGGCCACATTACGTATACAACTTTGATTCCTGACTTCAAGGTTAATTTAAAAATCTTTTTAAATAAATAAATTAAATTAGATAATTTAGAAATTAGAAAGCAGAAGAGCGTTCTATTGTATTTTATAATTACGTACTTGAAAATATTTTTCCTCTGAGACAATGTTGTTGGGTGGGAGTTTTACATTTAAAAAAAAAAAAAAATGGTTAGAACTTCCTTCTCCTTCTTAATTAAAATTGAATTTGTTGATTTGTAAATGTTAGAGTTGAAACGAAATCAATTTAAACTTGTTTTTCATTTAACTCTGTCTGTTAACATTGTTTAAAATTCAAAGAATACATAAAAGAGGACAGGATAATATTTAATTAAGTTGTGTGTCTCTCTCTCTCTATTATTAATATTATTATTTTAATGAAATAAATATGAGTTGGATTATAATTAAGAAATTAAATTCATGGAACGGTAAAGTAAAGTAAAATGTTTTCTCAGTGGATCTCTCTCCTTAGGCCACCAGTTTGCTTTATTTCCTATTTAAACCTCCTTATAATATATGCGTCATAAAAATTACTTTTAAGAACAACTCTGGGCATAATTTATCCGAAACCTCACCTTTTCAGCATTTTTCTTTCTTATCAAAGTCCAAACATCATCCTTGCCTTCACACAATTAATTATCCTTCATAAATTAAGTTCTCTTCTTTTCTTTTTTTTTAAGTTTAATTCGGTATCTAATGCCAATTAGAATTTGTCCATATTTATTTGGTAGCCAATAATTGAAATAAATTTTATCGCTCAGGAGGAACATGAAACGAGAACTCTACCTCTAATTTCTAACACATAAAAATGGACTCAAGTCAGACACTAGTGTTGGATTGATATCTAGTTATAAATTAAATAGAGTGAAATGTTATATAGGTAAAAGTCTGAATCTGTTCATCTTGGTGATCTATTTGAAATTAGAAAATAAAGTAAAAAATAAAACACTTCAAATCGGATTGTATTATTTTGCAGTGAGTTCCTGGCCCCGGGAGCCCCCTGTGAAATCAACATCGATGGCAAAACAATGGAGAGGGTGCAGCAAGAGCTGCGTAATCCAACACGATTCACATTCGACGCTGCTAGCGAGCACGTGTTCATGTTACTGCTCAAAAAAGATTGTTATCCCCGCTTCATCCGCAGTGATCACTACAAACAGCTGCTTGCTGCAGGCATTCAGCCCCTCCAAAAGAAAAGGTAACCTCACAGCTGCTCTTCGTAACGCTCAGCTGCTTTGATATTTAAATGCACGACCGAGAATTGTGGAGTATAATCAAGAGGGGAAGAAAAGGGAGGGAGGGGAGAGTTAATACATTTGAATAAAAAAAAGTCTTGGATTTCGATAAATATACAGATGACGAAGAGGTGTTGATCGGTTACCATTGTTGTATTGTAAAGCTAACTTTTTCTTTCACTTACCTAAAATTTTCAAACGGAAATACAAGTTTGAGGTCCTCTGAGTCCAAAAATATCATTTTCAGAAAATTGTATATATGTGCTCTATACTCAAATTAAAACTAAACTACAAAGGATGCAATTTTAAACAAACTTTCACTACAATAAATAAACTTTGACTAAAATCAGTCAACTGGAAGTGACTTTACTGGTGTCATTTTTCACTTTTATTGATTTTTCCCAAAATTCGCAGCAAATAGTATTTTTTTAAATGGTTTCATAAATATTTATATTTTCAATATAAAAGTTATTCCAAATTAAATTTTAAGTTACTTTTATTATATACGAAAAAAAAAAATCAAAATGTGGAGAAATTTCGCTGAAAGGGAACTTTGAATCGAGCCCGTTTAGGGAACTCTCTCTGATCATGCCACTAAAAATAATGCCTATATAATATCTAGTTAAAATATAAAATTCCTGCTTGAATAAAATATTAAAAATAATCATTAAATGGCAGACACCACCAGGTTTTTAGCGGACAAAATAATATCCGGTTTGAAAAATATCTTAGGAGAGAGAGAGGAGATGGAGGAATATCTAGTTTTTGATTTTTATCTATTTTATTTTATTTTTTGCAAAGACCAATCAGTTGCAAGCTGGCAGTCATTGATTGATTGGCAAACAACTTATTTTGGGGGGCTGAAACTCTCTCTCGCTTGCAACTCATCCCATCATCCCCACCTTCCCTGAATATCGAATCGAAAGCCACTTGAATCTTAAGCATCGTTTTTCAACAAGGGAGACGTGTCAGAAAAATTGATAAAAATCAATCCTTTTAATAATGAAAAAAATATATACGGTATATATATTTATGAATTCTTGTCAAAAACAAAAATAATCATATTAATATTCAAATTTTTAATTTTTACTTCCCAACACTATTATATAATTATAATAGTAAGGGGAAAAGTAAGTAAATAAGGGGAATCTATTATGATCATGAAATTTCTAACCATCCATTTTTTGAAAATATCTTTAGGTTTCAAATCAAAAGGATCCTAAAAATGCAAAAAAAAAAATCTTAATGTGTGTATTTGTACTTGCGTACTTTTTTGGCTTTGGAACCTCTCATCATGAAAGAATGAAACTTAACAATTTTATAACCCTAGGAGATTATAAAATTTGAAGCGAATTGGTCTTATTTATATTTATCGCAGCCACATCCGCTGGACTATCTTCTATTCCCAGAGGATGGCTAAAAAGAGAGGAAGGGAAGTGTTACAATTTCTTTGCCTTATATAATATAATTTTTTTTTTTTAGGAGGAAAAAATAATTTAAAGAAATTTAAATGTGAAGAAAACAAGAGAATTTTTTTTTTTTTTTTTTTTTTGAGGAAAAAGCCTTAAATTAAAGGCTTAAAAGCCCTCAATCAAATCATTCTTCGGTTAGTTACCCCTGGTGTATCGTGCACTGATGACACACACCATTCCCTATCGCTGGTTTCGGGTTCTCTGGCCCATACTCGGAATCCCCCCCAACTACCCTACCCCCACCAACCGATCACAAGAGAAGAATGTCACAAAACTTTCCTATAACCCTAATATTTTTTAGTTATATTTGTGACTTTTTATAAATAATAATTTATTAATTAAAGAATAAATAATTAAGCAAAATAGTTTAATTTAACACGTCATACTCAGATATAGTTACATAATAACAATGACAATAATTAATAATTCAGAGTCATCTACAAACCTCCTCAAAAGTAATTGGACAACCTGTACCTTTTGCTACATCTTAATGGATAATTAGAAGACCTACAAGAAATATCATCAAATTTCATAATGTTTTACCTATTATTAATTTTATTATTTTCGGATTCCATATAAGTCTTCTAATTATTCATTAAGAAGAAACCAAAGGTTCAGTTTGCACAATTACATTTGAGGGGGATAGTAGATAAAATGTACAGTTTGAGGGATCAAAGAAGAGCTCGGTCCCCTTGGGGTGGATCCTCCCAATAAATCTTTGTTTCAAGATACCCTAATTCAAAACAAACATGAAACTGAGTTTACAAAAATGTTTTTAACATTAAATAAAATGGATTGAATATTTATTGATATATTAAACTTAAAAGATGTTGCGTGATGTACTTAGTCACAAATTTGTGAATGTCTATTAAATTCATTTTTTCTTTTTTAAATAGTTATTTATTTATTGGATCTCTTCCCATCTGCTATTTTATTTTTATAGAATATAAGACATGTTTCTCTTATTGATTTATGTTTAGAAATGACGGTTAATGTATTTTTTAGATGATTGTGTCCTCCCAGCTTTAGGAGATATTTTATATATTTCAATTTGTCAAACCCGCAGCAATCGGGTCTACAAACGCACACACACATACACAGGCAACATGGCTGTTTTTGGATTTAGGAGACCTCAATTTGTAGAGATTCGTTGAAATTTGGAGCAAACAAAAATAATTGCGATTACTTGACTTTCCTATATATCAATCACTCTTCCCACGATATAGGAAAGTAAAAAGGTAGCAAAAAATATTAATTATTCAATTTTTTTTTTTTTTTTTTAATTGAAGGGATTGAATTTGGAATGCTCCCCATTTATCCAAGATATATATATATCTTAATTACATAGCAAATGGCATAAAAAATAATTTTAATTTTCTTAAAAGCGAAAATATCCTAATAAATAAATATTTCCATTTAATTAATTAAATAAGGAATCGTCATATTTATAAAAAAATTGAAATTTATTTTGTTTAATGAAAGACGACGACTCCTAACATCCACACTCAGGCTCTAATTAATTAATATCTAGCGAATGCTTAAGCAAATACGGGAGGGAGGAGGTACATTTAAGATACATGCAAATAAAGAGCGAGATCGTATGTGACCAACTCCTTCTAGAGTGATATTATGTCACAATTAACCAATGACATCTCTGATTCAAAAAAAACCACTTCGTATTTACGAATGTTGTTTGTAGAGATGTTGCTGTGATGTTTACTTTGAGAAGGAAGATGGAGATGGCAGGTTACGCAATAAAACTTCGAGAAATAAGACGTTTCGGTTGGGTCAAATTAACATGTGATTAAACTCAGTTTGTTCTAAAAATTCCAATCTGTGTAACTGAGGACGGCCCAACCGAAACGTCTTATCTCTGGGAGTTTTATTGGCTGCCACCTCATCTTCTTTCTCAATCTTCGTATTTAGTCTGTCCTGTTAAGCCGTTATTATATTTATATATTTATTCAATGAGGGGCGCAGTCGGATGACTTGGACCAGGTTGATGAGGAGGGAGCAAAAGTAAATTAAAATATGTACTATATTCTAAAAGGCAACAGCCTCAGAGCAAATAAACGATATCTATCTCTTTTCATCTTTATTATTTTAAAAGAAAATCAATTTAAATTGAAAATGGAATTTTTTTTTAATAAATAGAGATGTTATGATTAGTAACTTTTTGTTGTGTTGATAAGAAATGAATGAATGACGTGGCTGAGAAAAAGAAGAGACTGACTTGTCACAAAGGTTGATAGAAATAACAGAAGAAGCCAATTCAGATTACGCCGTATTACAAATTAATTTTTAAATATAAAACAATAAAGCCCCATCCCCGCAGCCGAGAGGTTAAAGCTACTGACAATATCAACCGTAGAAGCCAAGGGTTGTGGGTTCCGATGAAAATTCATTCAAATTGGTATAAATAAATATGCCTGTATATTAGTATCTCAATACAGGGCAACGACGGTATCGACGTTTCATTGATATTATTAATTATGTTTCAAATTTGCTAGCAAATTGTGGATTGGTTCGTGAGTAGGGCGTTATAGTTACTGTTATTTTTTCACTTTATTATTTTATATATAATCCTAGTTATATTTTCATGTCACAGAAGTGTGTTTTATGTCAACGATTATGACTAGTGAGTGACTTCGGTGTACTTACATATAACACAGTATTTAGGCGACTTAAACCAAAATTAAACTTAAGACACGTAGGAACGGATCTCCGTCGGAAGTCGAAAAGTTCCAGTATACTTATTACTTAAAGTGGCCTCAGATGTCAAAAAGAATTAAAAAAAATTTTTTTATTATTAATTGTGTTTAAATAAAGATAAATGTCACCTGTTCAAAGTTCAAATTCAAATCTAGAAAGATAAAATACTGATTGCATTTTTACTTTCTCTATATGAAATATATAGTGGGAAAGTATTGCAATCCCAAAAAAAATCGATATCGAGAATTCAACGGAAATATACGTTTTGAGTTCCTCTAACTTGAAAAAAAAAATGGGTCCCGCAAATGGTCTGTCTGTATGTGTATGTTGATTAAAACTATTATTTTTTTAGATGCTCTTTAAAATGTATTAATCCTTATCTTCGTTAAAATTGTCTGGGGCCCACTTTACTCTTGTATATTTTTAGGTTTTTTGTGATTTTCTCTTAAACTATTCTAACGATTTTGATTAAAGTGGCTGTACATATAATAAATTAGATACTCTTTAAGATGTTTTGATCATTTTCTAACTCAAAATAGTGTGGGGGATCCTTAATTTAAAGGCTAGTCTGCCCGTAGGGTCATGATGGGCCACTGCGCACCTCGCTTGAACATCTTTTGGAAAACAAACAAAGTGCGACTCATATGAAGTTCTCATTTATTAAACAAAATAAACTCAATGTGGCTTTAGAGGGAACAGCTATCTAAGGGCGCCAACGCCAAAAACCTGGTGTGACCATCAACTTCCCTTATCTTAGATAAGAGAAAGTTGTGTGGTGTGGTTTCATCTTTTGCCTTCTGAAAATCAACTTCTTTTGTAACAATAACTCCACTCGATTGTCTTCAAATTAAACAAGTGAATAAATAAATTTATTTAAATTAAATCTACAACATTTATTACAATGAAAGACATTAAAAAAACACTCCAGTGTGAAATGAAATCAGTCTTTCTATACCCAGAATATAAACTAAATTATGGATTTTAAACATAAACTTTGACTAGTGTCGTAAATTGGTGCAAGGTCGTGTGGCACAACGGCGCCAAGTCTCCGGGGGCGCCAAAAGGCCTCAATACTCAAATATAAACGAAAAAAAAAGGCTTTTATAAGAGCGGAAGAGATTTATATAAAATTGCACAAGAGCGCCAAATGTGCTTGACTAGCATGTGACAGCGTGGTTTTGTACCAACGTGGTTTTGTACCAACTGATACTATTACTTTATTGAACTACTTCTTTTAGTTTTTTTAGATTTTCTCAAAATAGGCTCTAACGATTTTTTTAAATTTCATATATCAACTACATAATGAAGGATAGATTTTTTTGGTTTTGGTATGTAAAGAAAGCCCCAGAACAGTACTTTACACTTGTAACAATATTTTCGTTATTAATATTTCAGAAAAGTTATTAAAATTATAGGAAGAGAGAAACAGAAAAAAAGGGAGAGATAATTTCGACTTCCTCTGAATTGAGGTCGACGAGAGGGCCTTTCTATCAATGTGGTTAAAAATATTGCCAATCCTTATTTATTATAGTAAAATAAAATTACATCTCGAATAAATTATTAAAATAATCAGTTAGTGAAACTTGTGTGGCCTCCCTCAGATATTTTTAATCACCCCTGGTTCGATTCCGAGTTTTCAAACCTATTCATTGATTTCCATCAATTTTTTTTATTTTTTTTTTTTTTTTGAATGTAAAAAATAATATTATTATATTCAATTTCATCAACCAAAAATAATATGAGTTAACCCTTCTTTTTTTTTCGTTCAACTCATCTACTTTAATTTTATGAGTGAACTAATTAAAATTAATGAATAACTAAATTACCTTCCACAAGAAAAAAAAATTATTATCACATGTTTATAATTACCAGGATATGTAAAGCCAACATATGATATATCATTTTATAATAGAAATAAAATTTTCCTGGAAAATAATAAAATAAACTATAAAGGGGAATGTTTTTTAGAATCTGTTAGTTATTTTCAAGTTCTTTTTTATCTCATTTTTTAATTAAAACGCCAAATACGTTTATGAGGATGCCATTCGTCGAGATTAACAAGTTGGACTAAGCTGAGCGGTCAACTATGCCGATCATTTACTAACAATTAATAGTGGAATTTCTTAATTAAGTTAAAAGATATTTAATTTAATTTTAATTAATATATTTAAATTATTAAATCATTTGTTTAAAATTAAATTTTAATTTGTTTTCATTTATTGTGACGGATTTGAGACCACATACTTCCAAAGTTCCCCGAGATCAAATCCGAAAATTTTATCCTTTGAGCCAGGACTATTTTATAGTTTATGTCCTGATATAATCTGAAAGAATGCCTGAATTACTTTACTCTAACAAATTTAAGAGTTTACAGAATATACCAAATTCCCCAAATTTGAACAAAATGGATGGTCAGAGACTTCAGGTTAAATAAAGGTAAAGATATCAGATAAAATATCTCAAGTTTGAAGTTGAGCCCTTGAATTCAATTGAAGGTGGTCAAACACTCTATTGATGAAATCAAAGCCAAAAAAAACTTGAACAACAGACTGTTCCATCCGGGTCCTTACTATCAAAATGAGAGGGGTTGAGGACTAAGCCATCAACCATCGGACAACTTAAATTGTAATAGAAAAGCCCGTTAGGCACAATCTGAAGCCACCATTCAGAATTTGACGTGTCGTTAGAAGTCTGTTACGTGTCAGTATCGTTTCAGATAGTGTAAATTGTTTAATTCACATTTTGAAAAAAAATTTAATTCTATATTGCAAAGTTAGGGACTTATGAAAATGCCAATATTTTTGTAATCATGAGAAATGTGGGTTTCCCGTTAAGGAAATTAGAAATAAGGTTAAGGTTTGTTAAATTTATTACAGAGAGGGTGTTGTTATATGGTTGGTGCAGGTTTTTCGGATTCGGGGTGCCGACGAAGAAGAAGTCAACGACTACGGCGCCGAACCCGTTGTCTCTACAGGGTCAGAGCACCGGTGGTTTGGGCAGCTTGCCTCAGGCGTCGTCGCTCGGGAGTACGACGTGCGCACCCTCTGCAGCAAGTACAGCAACAGGCGCCGCTGCAGTGGTGGCGGCAGCCACGGGCACTACGAGCACCGCTGCAGCTGCGGTGTTAGGACGCCGTCGTGGCAGCGATAGGAGTTTAAGTGGTTCAGTGCACGAATTGGCTGTAGCAGCTGGCCTCCGAGATATTTCTGCAAGAGTATCGCACTCACACAGCCAGTCCAACCTCAGCGATATACCCTACAGGTAAGCTTAATGCTTTCTGAGGTTTTAAGAAAGAAAAGGAGATTTGAACCAAGTTTTTTTCCAGGGTTTAAGAACAAAAACAAACTCCCCTCTTCCGTCCACCCTAACTGACCAGGTTTTCACTTATGATTCTAAAATGCAAATAGATAAATAAAATATAACTTAGAAAAATGCAGAAAAAAGAGAGTAGTATCTAGAAGCGTCCAAATATAGCTGAAGTGAAGTAGAAATGACGTTCACATTGTCCCATAGAAAGGGAATCTACAAAAAATTTAATTAAAATAATTTGATTAAAAAAGTAATCTACTCGAAAGGAAGACCAATAAGCAGGAATGGTTTTTAAGATCGTTAGGAGAGAAAATTCTAGCAGTTATTTTCCACAGCTACTTAATTTATTTATGTAGAAATTTCAAATACCCTAATCTCATTCTCAAAATATGTGAAGCGCTAGTTTATTGTTAAAATATGATTGAGAAGTGATTTTACTTGAGGAGGCCTGTTGTTTAAATATCATCTCTGCCCTGACCTTTGGTGCAGAGGTAGAGGTCTCGCCTCACGTACCACGAAGGTCAGTGGTTCACTCCCCGAACTAACCGACAAAAATTTATTTAAATTATATTGGATACCAAATGATTTAATGGTCTCAGATGCCAAAAAAGTCTTTAAAAAAAAAAATAAAAAAATTATAAACTCGGCAGTCAGTCAAGAGAAAATTCCAGCAATTCCGCTGTCGAAATTAATATACCTAGCGATTTTCTATCAAAACTCCACATGAACACGATGAAAAAAAAATTAGATTTTTCTTAAAGTAAACATTAGCCCATATCATGAGAGCAGCAAGCCAATTTATAGAATTGCTGGAATTTTCTCTAAATTTGCTATCGAAACAGCCTTTCTCAAGTATAAATGGCTTCTCAATCATATTTCAACAATAAGCACGCTCCACATATATTATTATATATATCTTCCAAATAATTTAATTTTACCTAATATACTGAAGATGAAAGGCGTTATGCCAATCAGAGCTGTGAAATTTTCTCTCCAAACCACCTATTCTACTTGAAATTTCAAGGGAATTTCTGGGGTAGCCATCCATGTATTTGGATCTTAAATTTAATAAAAATCTTTGGAAGAATCCTTAAAAGAACCTCCAGGGAGAGGGAGTCGCTAGGATGCTGAGAATTGAGTGGCTGGGTATGCTTGGGGTATACCTCTACTCTTGGTGAGCCTCTACTGGAAAAAATTTGGAGGTAGGCCATAAAGTAACGAATCCAAATAAAAGACTTTTTTTGGCCTAATATATTAGCTATTTTTTCATAGGCTATACGCCACCCATCTTCATACTTATGCAGATTTGTCCCGATGCAGGAAACGTAGGGCTTTTTTTCTTGAATATAGCGTATAGCTCCCGAAAAATGAATAAAATATAAGGGACATAAAAAGTATTTTATTTGGATTCCTCAATCTCCTTAGTGGACTTAGTTACAATTCTTTTGTTGAGCTAACATTAGAATATAGTGTTTGGAGTTATTTTGGAATGTCTATTACTCCTGTTGTCGAGGGTTTGGTTCTTATCTAAACAAATAAACATTATTTAAATCATTTACCATTTACTATAGAAAAAATAAAGAAATTTTCCATTTAGATGATTCAAAATTACAAGTTTCATTCAACCTAATTCAAACAACAAATTTTATATTATCAAAACTTTCTATTTAATTTTCATCATTATTTATAAGTCTTCAATGTTTTTCTTTCAATTTTCAATTTCGAGAAAAAATTACAAATCTCCCATCTCACTCTTTTCAGAGGGGATCTTCCAATCCATACGATGGCCTCGTCCATTTTATGGTGTAGCTTGTAAGTCGGATTCTTTAATCTCTCTCTCTCTCTCTCTCTCTCTTTCTCTTCTCTCTCCAGTGGTTCTTCTTTGTCTTCAGACTTGAAAATAATTTTCTCTCTTGTTTCAAATTTCTCTCTTCCTTCTTTCTTCCTTTATCATAAATGCAATCTTTTTTTTTTTTTTTTTTGTTATTTTTTCCATTAAAAAAAGTAATAATTTACAATTTACTTAATGTTGAATGAATGCATCACTCATATTCTATGCATAAGATAATAGGACATTATTGATTGATATGACTTTTTTATTCCCTCTGAAACTTTTAGAAATGCAGCATTATATTAATAAATGAGGAATAGAGGAAAATATTTTCATGTTCCGTAAAAATTTGAATATCTTTTAAAATATTAAGATATCGGTATTAAGTAATCCGAATAACATTGATTTTTTACTTTGATTATCAGAATCGATGCTAATATTATTTTTTGGTTTGAAATTCAAAATGATCTCAACTTATTGTTTTCAATATTTGATTGTTACTAGCCTGTTTTTATATACAACAATACTTATTGTTTAGATGATTTTTATAGATAAAGGCCTAGATACATATCCGTTGAATGGAATATTAATCTTTATTATTTTTATTTGAAGTCTTCGAATTGTTGTGCCTTTGAACACAAAAACAATGGGGATAAAATAAAAGGAGGCTAAGAATCAACTGGTTTGGCAAATAACAGAGCTCGCCATCTATTTAAAATTTTAATCTCTAAAGATGAAGATGAGTAACTCTTTTATAATTGGGGGAAGACGTCTCAGCCTCTATATTTTTATCTTTTATTTGAATTCCTCTAATAAAATTCAATTCAACAATTTTTGTACATTTTACTATTTTTGAAATGTTTATAGGAAAATACTAGACTAAAGATGGGAAATAAAATTTACTCGGAAACTCTTCGAGGTGAAATGGACTTCTATATCCCTGGCTGAGATTTCCTATATCACTATCCTATTAGTCTCTGAAAGTAGTTAATAAATTGGACCAATGGCCCTTGAAGAGGCCAGACAGGTAGTTAATCAATTATCTTCACGAATGCTGAAATTCTCTCTAAATAAAACTACACTTATAAAAATTATCTTCTATATTGACGAATAAACCCCCCTCTCCTTCCCTAAGACTCCTAGAGAGTTTTACATGTGAGTCCTCCCTTTCCTCGCCCACCTAAAAGTTTTTCTGTTTTATGATCTTGAGAAAACCTTTTTTTTTAACTCATCCATTTTTATTTATAAAATCGTGATAGGAAAAGTCAGATCACCCTTCTTTTAAGACATCTTGAATGGATATTCTGCAACTCACCCCCTCCCTCTCCCCCTTCTTGCATTTGTTTTTTTTGATCTTTGTGTTGTGTGATTCCCAGCTCTTTTTTGAAAATGAGAAATGAAATGAAATTGATTATAATCCATGCACTAAGATTATATTTTAATATCTCTTTATGTGATTTCTGCACTAGATTTCATTATATTCTTTGTTCGATGTGAATTTTTCTTACCAATTTTCAACATTCAAGAAAAAAATCTAATTTTTAAAAATAGGTCAATATAAAAAAAAGACCTTCGTTATGTTAATTTTGGAATTTATTAGATTATATTCTTTAATAAGAAATTATTTGAAGAATATTGAAGATTGGAATGTTTTTATATCTATGTATTTTTAGGTGGTTATTATTTTTGTGAGAAATTTTTGTGTTTTAGCCTATTTAGCTGTTTTTATAAAATTCTTCTTTGTGAAATTTTACTCTAGCTTTAAAAAAAAATAATAATCCTGTTTCTTGTGTCATTCCAAATATATATAAATTCGAACAATCTTCAATGCCGGATTTATGAAAAAAGCGAAAAATATTCCATCTATTTAGGACCGGTGCATTCATCAACCCCCCCCCCATTGTGCAACATTAATTGTATTAATCCTAAATAATTATAAATAAAAGACATTTTTTGACATTAATCATAGTTTATTTTAATAATTATTGTAATAATACAAAAAATGATATTAATATACAATAATACGTTTCCGCTATTTCTGTAGACTTAGGCCAGACCAAGTAGGTACTGGCACCTAGTATGCCCTCAGGTGCTACAGAATAATAGTGGACTAAACTTTGATTTATTGTATATTAATAACATTTTTTGTATTATTACAATAATTACTAAAATAAAATTAATGCCAAAAAGTATTTTATTTATAATAACAATAATCGCAAAATTTTAAATTATCTTTCCCAAATGATATGCAATACAAATCTTCATAATTAATTAATTAAAGGTCAACGTTTCGG